>JAWDGP010007247.1:597500-615000 GCA_033675545.1 Elysia crispata | reverse complement strand
TCATTGTATTTTTCTTTCTACGGCATAACTTTTCCATAAACTTTTTTCGTGAGCAGATGTAATCCTTGTTTACGGTGTGTTTGTTCGGGCCACGATGAACAAAGTGCTATGACATGATCAGGAACCCGTTTTCCGCATGTCCAGTCATGTGAAGATGACTTACCCAGGGTGCCGTATAATCGGATGGGACTGTAACAAGTCCTTCCCCTCGCATTGGTGCCACATGTTGATCGTGCTAAGATTTGGACCGCATGTTCAGCCCAACTCTATTTTGCAGGTTCAAAAGAGCTGCTGGTCCTGGGTTATTTCACACTGTCAGTGGTTTCTGCTACCAGTTTTGTCTAGTCTCTGGATCTTAGCTGCAGTGTGTCTGTCACTCCTAACAAAAGGTGAAGGATGATAGGAGAACAGCTTGACCATGCTGGTCAATGAGTGTGCGCGTGCATTTAGTTTCGTAAAGTAAAGTTATTTTGGTTATTTTCTGTTGGTTATGTTTTCCTTAACCATTTCAAGAAGAAGAAGAAGAAGAAGAAGAAGAAGAAGAAGAAGAAGAAGAAGAAGAAGAAGAAGAAGAGGAGGAGGAGGAGGATGATGATGAAAAACAGAAAGATGAAAAGGAACATAAAAAAGCAAAAGAAAAACAAGAAGAAGAAGTAGAAGATAAAGAACAAGAACCAGAACAAAAGGACAAATCAAAAGGCAAATGATGAAAATGAAGAAAGCAGCTCATTTTTAACTAAACTCTCCGCTTAATGTCTTATTTTAATGTATCATACATGATTGAAGACATAAAATAAGGGAAATAATTTCAAATAAAGCCTACACAATAAAACTAAAAAAGAGTGACTTCTCTTGAAGCATGGTGAAAGCCAAAATGAATTTTGGCTTTTTTGGTTTGATTAGATGGAAGGAAAAGCGAAAGAATATGCAATTAACAAAGGAAATAATGCCAGAAGAATATGTGATAAGATAAATGTAGAAATCACTGATCTACTTAAATTCTTGAACTTCAGGTTGATTTTGTTATCGGCTGCCTGGCAGCTGGCTAGGCAGAGTCTCCGCATTACAGTTAGTGAACTGATGTTGCACAATGTAAAATTAGTTTTCAACCTATACTTTCAGACAGTGCAGCGAGAAAAGTTTTATCACTTGGCTCTTTAACAGAAAAAATCGATAGTCTACTTGTTAAAAAGTGTAGCTGTAAAGTTTTGTTTTGTCTACGTATTTGTTTTAATTAATTTATAAAAATGATACTCACAAAATGATTATAATTCATAAATACTTTAAAAACGTGAAATTGTTTTACTGTGAAGTTTATCCTTACAGTTGCAATATTATAATAGGAAAGGAGTCGAGGCAAAGTCGTGAAAACAGCATACATGTAACTCTCAACCTTTATTACCAGGACCTATTGTTTTTATTATTACATATTTCAAGCATATCTTTGCCCTACAAATAAAAAAAAACCTTATATACATGTATTTCAAAGTTTAAGCAGCAGTTGTTTTTTTTCGTTTTTAAAATTTTACATTTGCACTAATAGTACACTATTTCATTTACTCAATGATCACTGGCTACAGGGAGCATAAGTCAACTCGAAGTAAATATATTAAGACTCCTTTTACCAATATCGTCCTATGACTGTCCAATGTTACAATGAATAGTGCAGACCGTTACTGCAATCGCTAATGTTATGAGAAACAAAAATACTTGGGAAAACTCTTCGGTGTTCGCACCAAAAAGACAACATTTTTGCTTGGCGACAAAAACATTTCAAATGATAAGGATGATGAGTATTCAACGACAATATGCTCAAAGCGACGTTTTAAAATCAGAACAATCAAAAGAAAGAAAAGCAAAGGAATGCTCATTAACTTAAAGGATGTAGTGCCTAACATGTGGACTAAGTATAATCGTGACTTGTGCATCGACGAATGCTCAATCTGCGTGCATCATCTATCTTTTTTCTCTAGTGGAAGCATGTAAAACGTCAAGCTTCTCTTCGCCTAGTGACCCTGCATATTTGCATAATGTGCAAGATGGAATAATTTATCAACTCGCGAAGGCCCATGCAATGAACACGCAAGATCGCCAGTCATAATACTTTACATGTAACAGAAATACCGCAAGGATCAGCTGAAATACTCTCCCTATAGGAGAATAAAGTTCTACAGCTCTTGAAATGATAAACATGGAGAGCCAAGAGCAACGCTTTCATAGTAAACACCAGACACCACAGAAAACGAGCATGTTGTTTTAAATTTTGTAAAGGTCGGCCCCTCTAGGCAAGCAAGAAAAACATAAGGCCAAAGGAGACCAATTACCAAGGATAGATGGATAAAACATAAGGCCAAAGGAGACCAATTACCAAGGATAGATGGATAAAACATAAGGCCAAAGGAGACCAATTACCAAGGATAGATGGATAAAACATAAGGCCAAAGGAGACCAATTACCAAGGATAGATGGATAAAACATAAGGCCAAAGGAGACCAATTACCAAGGATAGATGGATAAAACATAAGGCCAAAGGAGACCAATTACCAAGGATAGATGGATAAAAGATTGAATAACTATTTCTAAAGTGCTAATGGGAAAAATCAATGCCTTCTATAAAGAGGAAGACCTTTCCGTGACAGAAACGAATTTAGCATAAACTACACTAAAAACTTCATCTTTAATAAAGTAAAACGTTTCTTTTAAATAAATATCTGAAAACAATAAACTCTGATCAATGGATTGTTTAAGGCAATGATTGAAACAAATTACAGTATTTGAAATAAAAAAAATAAAAGAAATCATAATAATTCAGTCATAATACTTTACATGTAGCAAAAATATCGCAAGGATCAGCTGAAATATTCTCCCAAAAGGAGAATAAATTTCTACAGCTCTTGAAATGATAAACATGTGGAGAGCCAAGAGCATCGCTTTCATAGTATATACCAGACACCACAGAAAACGAGCATAGCAATCACAAAAGAAAATCCATCAAAATATAAAGCAAAAACACCGCACTTGGAGGATAACTTGGTAATTATAAAGGATCCAAAAGGACGCGCGTTTGTCTATAAATAGTATACTGAAAGGTCTAAAAGGAAAAAGGCACGCAACTGAAATAACACAACTATAGATTTAACATATAAATATTTCACTTTAATAGCAGCAGCAGGAGCAGCAGCAGCAGCAGTAGTAACAGTAGTAGTAGAAGAAGAAGTGGTAGAAATAGCACAATAAAGTAGCAGTAATAGTACTAGTTGCAGCTTTTTTATTTTTTTTCTACCTGACGACATATATATATATATATATATATATATATATATATATATATATATATATATATATATATATATGTATATGTATATGTATATAGCCAATTATTCTGATTTCTAGCATGTGGAGTGAGACTGCCACACTTCTCGACATGCACGGTATATGGTCAAAATTAATGATGAGCAAGGCAAGGGGAGAACTCTATTCGGAAGCTGTCGCCTATGGTTATTCCTAAATGAGCTATACATGAAAAACTGAGCTAAAACTCAAAACTCCAATAGATAACCCCTAGCGAAAAATAAAACAAAATAACTTCGTTCGCCCAAACTCATTTTTTTTGGTTTATATTTTGTTATTTGTTCTTGTTCTGTTTTTAGTGTTGGTTTTTATTTTTTTTTTTTTTTTTTTTTTCAATATCTTGATTTGCTTTTTTTTGTGGGGTTTTTTTTTTTTTTCGTGATTTTTTTTTTTAAAACCTAACAAGCAAACAACCATCAGAGCTTAGGTCGTTTACTGGAAGCACACTGACCTCGCGGTGGTCACATTGGAAGCTGAATGACCTTTCCCTCTTCATATCTTTATATTATCTGAACTGATAAACTAACATGCCCCATGATATAGTGATATGGAGAAAGGTCCCTGGACATGCTGACATGAACAATTTTTATGATATCAAGAGGGATATTGTTAATCTGGGCCTCTGAGCGTTGCCTGATATGGTCAGTGCACAGGACCTGCCCCAAACAGCCAGTGACCTTCGTGCGCTGTGGCTGTTGTGAAACTAAGACCATCCAGTCGGGAAACTTGGATGACCTGCGCTCAGTATCTTGTAATCTGTGACTCATCAGCTTGAATGGAATGAAAAACATGTGAATGAAAAAAGACTTGTAACAGAAATCTCTCTCTCTCTCTCTCTCTCTCTCTCTCTCTCTCTCTCTCTCTCTCTCTCTCTCTCTCTCTCTCTCTCTCTCTCTCTCTCTCTCTCTCTCTCTCTCTCTCTCTTCTTTTCTCACATTTTTTTATTTTTTTTTTGTGTGTGATTAGACAATCTCTAATTAAAACTTTAAATCATAGAATATTGTTAATCACATTTTTTTTTATGTTCAAGGAATAATCATCATGATAGTGCATAATTATATTGCCTAAGTCATTTTTGCCTTAATTGAGAAAACGTAAAAAAAAACATTTTTTTTTTAAATTTTTTTTTTATCAAAATTAATGTTGCTCAATAGTGTTGAAAATTGAAATACAGAGTTAATATGATGTTAGTTGTAAGTTGACAATATATTTTTGCTTATTTTTTTTTTAAATTATGGGATATAAATGACTTAGGCAAATAGTGCCCCAAAAAAGTATGACTTAGGCAAATTGTATCCTGCTATTTATGACTCCATGAAATTCGCCATTTCTTCTCTACATTACGTACAGAACACGTTTCGATTAAATCAATATTTGATTTAGACAAAATGAATATTTCAATTTCTTATTAAAAAATCTTAGTATTTTTATTGGCACCTTTGAAAAATTTAGTAACACGTTGTGCAGGAGTCTAAGAGCTATACTCCACTACATCAGTTTACATTGTACCTAAGTCTGACTTTTGCAAATTGTGCAGCACCATTGTTAAGCAGAATTAGCCTCAGACTATTCGTTTTGATCATCATTGGCTAATGGAAGTGCTGGGCTTGTTAAAGATCAAGCAATACATGGCCATATGCAGAATACTCCAAACATTGGTAATTTGATCTGTAGGCTTTACCGGGCATTGGTTAAGATCTGTGCGTCTTCAGCCCATTGATAATTATTTTTGTTTGTTTGATTGTTTTAAGTATTTTTTTTTTATTTCACACATAGGATCAAGGCAGCCTTGAGAAATGTAACTTACAAGGGCCAGCAGTATATGTACGTGTTATTGATCGACTGCTTGTTCTACTTTGGGTTCTACTGTAGAACACATGAGGAGACTGCAAAAATACTGCTCGTTATTTCTATGCATTGGAACAGCATCCCAGGGTAATACGTAAATGGGGCAAGTACGACATAGGCTTAGATCAATAACGACATTTTTCCGTTATTCTATTTAGTCATTGTTTTCGTTTTCGTCCTTTCGTCTTCGCCCTCTTCTGTTCCTTTCCTCTTTCTTCTTCTTCTTCTTCTTCTTCTTCTTCTTCTTCTTCTTCTTCTTCTTCTTCTTCTTCTTCTTCTTCTTCTTCTTCTTCTTTATCTTCATTTTCATCTTCTTCTTCTTCTTCTTTTATATCTTCTTCTTCATCATCATCATCATCTTCTTCTTCTTCTTCTTCTTCTTCTTCTTCTTCTTCTTCTTCTTCTTCTTCTTCTTCTTCTTCTTCTTCTTCTTCTTCTTCTTCTTCTTCTTCTTCTTCTTCTTCTTCTTCTTCTTCTTCTCCTCCTCCTTCTTCTTATTATTATTATTATTATTATTATTATTATTATTATTATTATTATTATTATTATTATTATTATTATTATTATTATTATTATTATTATTATTATAATTATTATTATTCTCCTCCTCCTCCTCCTCCTCCTCCTCCTCTTCCTCCTTCTTCTTCTTCTTCTTCTTCGTCTTCTTCTTCTTCTTCTTCTTCTTCTTATTATTATTATTATTATTATTATTATTATTATTATTATTATTATTATTATTATTATTATTTCTTCCCTCTCCTCCTCCTCCTTTTTCTCTTCCTTACTTCTTTTCTACTTCCCTTTCCCTTATTTCTTGTTTGCTGTCGGCTCAGTGAAACCAATTCTTTTCTTTTTCCCTGCGGCCAAGGCCAGTGGGCGTAGATCATTTGTAGGACCAATGATCACTGAAACAAAATCTGTAGAAAATGGTAGAGTTTTGTTTGGGTAGTGGGCAAATATGCATGACAATTCACAATCTTAACAATCCAAACATTTGTTTGCCCCAGACAAACATGCAATGTCGGAACAACATGTTCCAGCCGATGACCGAAGGGAAACTTGACGCTCTTTTTTAATCATTGTTGTTTTACCGAGGTCATTGTTTGCAAAATTGTCAAGAAACCGGCGTCAAATGTTGCATCACTGCAAGTGAGGTCGGGCGGCTAAGTATTTTCCTCATATAACTTGAAGGTCACGTGTCGTGCTGGGAATTATCTGGTGACAGCTAGATCTAGTACTTGGCGTTGATACCATCCCCGGATCATGCCCTACTCATGTGCACCGTGAAAACAGGACGAGAGAGTGCACCATGTAGTCACGTGTCGTGTGCCAGAACTAGCGGTGCGATGTTTTGTTGCTCTGAATTGAGCACCTTGATCAAACAAAAATAGTTTTGATAAGAATTCGCGCGACGGAGAGGGTTACAGTGATCGACGGTGAACAGTACATACAGTGATATCATGGAAACTCAAGGATTGCTCACACTTGTTATTTTTATTATTTTTTCCTGTGTCAATAAGGTCTGGTAGTTCATTTAAATTGTCAGCAATTTTTACAGTTCAGCGGAGGTGACAGATGCAAAAACTAAACAGAAGTAAAAATGATTCAATATTCATATTCTTGTTTTTCCTACTGATGATAGCGCATTGCAAAACAAGGTCCGTCTGGCACATTACACCGTCCAGGTGTATCTGAGCTTGTCTCCCAAATTAACCCTGGTTTTCTCACCATTTCGAAATTGACATGAACCCAGTGGTTGTCTGGGCACCCTTTATTATGTCTTTATAAGATATCATGACGATCTCATACTCTGGTGAAAGATCTCTTACTGCACTATTAGAGAAGATCCTCTATCTCTTCTTCTGAAAATTAATACCAAATAATATATGAACTCAAGAATAAAAACTATGGGTTCACCTTTGCAGCGTACAAAATCTAGTGTCCAAAAAAGGAATCAGTGTAGAACATATAAATAAAGTATGTTCTTTAAGAATAACACTGCACAACTCCTCCTTACAAGTCATAAAAACTGTGGAAAATGAATTTGAAGTATATTCTTACATACATATATATATATAAAAAAGTTCCAGAAATGTAAAAAAAAAATGTAAAGCAGTCACCAACTAAAACTCAAGTAAGACAATGAACTAAGAAGAACAATTATATTAGTCATAGACGACGTTTTATTAGCTTCCACGGTAACTAAACAAAACATAGGAAGTACATTTCATTCACGCTTTCCATTCAACGAACAAAACAGAACTAATACATTAATAATTATTTGTTAGATTTGTGTAAGAAGTATGAAAGCTTTAGAGCGTTCTCTTCGACCGTCATGTTTTACCTGATCAGACTTTTTATTTTAAGTTTGGAGAGTATCAGCGCTTTGGTCTGATAGTTGTTATTATTATTATTATTATTATTATTATTATTATTATTATTATTATTATTATTATTATTATTATTATTATTATTATTATTATTATTATTATTATTATTATTACTATTATTGTTATTTTTGTTGTTGTTGTTGTTGTTGTTGTTGTTGTTGTTGTTGTTGTTGTTGTTGTAATTTTTATCATCATCATCATCACATTCACTGTAAACGTCACTGTTTTTCTACTATAACCAAAGATTTGAAAGCTCCAATGACTCTCAGTTAATATCACCATATTTACACACAATAAAGGCATATTAAGAAACTTATAACAAAGCAGTTTGTTGTTGATATCATACACTTAGCTTGAGTCTGTACAACAGTTGTATCAAGCGAGAGCATTCTTTAAAGTAAATTAAGTACCACAGAGAAATTCAAATAAGGTAGAAAAAAAAAACAGTCAAAGATCTATGTATCATAATTATCATTTCTCTCTCATGCTCGCTTACATAGATTATGATAGACCGAGACAGACCGCGAGAAACGCTGAAAGAGTCTCGAAGGTTAGAGAGTGAGCGGAGACTATTGATGGCAAAGATATAGAGAGAGGGAATGTAACAGACAGAGTGCGCGAGCAAGCAAGAGTGAGAGACAGATACAGAGAGAGACAGAGAGACACAGAGAGACACAGAGAGACACAGAGAGACACAGAGAGGGAGAGAGAAGAAGAAGAGGGAGAGAGAGAGAGAGAGAGAGAGAGAGAGAGAGAGAGAGAGAGAGAGAGAGAGAGATGCCACTCTGTTATCTAGAAACGTTATTTTGGGGCCTCGATCTCTGTGTCCCAGTTTTCAGAAAATTATAATTATAGTATTTTTTTTTTTTTTTAGCAGAGGTTCACATTCCTTCATCGTGCATTGTGTCACGTGAACACTTCAGATTCAAGGTCCTGCAAACGAAAACAAGTTGAGCTGTATGTATGCACGACCATGCTCCGTGCACATCAGTTTCCCTCACACAAAAGACCTACATAGCCTGACACAGGCCTTGGGAACCAGCTGGATTAGAATCTAGATGACTCATGAGTCAACATGATTGATACAAGTATAATTAAGTACCAGTAATGTTTGTTGGAATATGCAGATGCTTTGGCTATACTAGAATAAATTTCGAGTAAAATCATCTACAAAATAACAAATCTGGAAGGAAATATCAAAGGAAAAGGGGGAGGCAATGGGTGCAGGAGAAGTGGCTGAATCTATTTAATCATTGGACAACTAGACCCAGTAGGAATAGTTTAATATTGTGTTTCAGTGGGCTTGTTTGCTGAATAAAAAGTGCGTTCTGTGTATTACTCTTAACTATGCTTGAAAGTTAAATGAGATAGATCACTGCAGCCCTAGCCTTGTATATACAACTACTGGTTTACTTACATTTATGTTATTATTTTCCCCCAAGCCCTAATATAATTATATCAGCACTGCAGTTGAGATCTCTGGAGCTAGATCATTATTTATGCCGGGTATGACATAATTATCTGCTGAACAAAAGGTTTTTGATGATGCTGAACTTTCAAAAAAAAAAAAAACTTAAAATTCTGACAGCTGGTCATCCCAGTTCATTACAGCTTGCGAAGGTCTTAGAAAAACTGACAGGATTTCCTGAATGAGTGAATCTCTCTGACACCGCTGATTACCCGAAAGCTTTCTACCATCATAGAAAACTACCAGACTGTGCAGCATCTAACTCAATGGAAGGAAGGTATTCTTAATACATAAATTATATTGATGGCAGAAGTCTGGATGATTCTATCAGACAAGCTAGAACACATAAAACGACCAAGTGTCATGGGAGTAATGTTATTAAAGCAAGTTGGGGAAAAAAAGAAGACATTGTGGTTTTTCTTCAAAATACCCAAAAGCTATTAGAGGCTCGCTGCCCGTGTAGGGCTGATAATGAGGTTATTAGCCTCCTACCTTACTCGACCATGGTCTGGACTGGAGGGAAGAGGTCTGGGGAAAGACATACTGAGCACGTCACTAGACTAAGGCTATTGCACAGACTCATTGATTGAACAAAAGAAAAAAAGCAGTCTCCGTCTAGGCGACATTGGTCGGACTTTAAGCTCAACCACCGACAGAGAGGGTCTTCAACCCGAATCTAATGGTCCCTGAAGATTTGAGAATGGAGGTATTTCACACACGGTTCGCGAGGTCTCTTCGCTCTGACTTCTCATCAAGCTAGGTATGGTCGAATCACAATGTCATGTCTTGCTTCGCTCTGACTTCTAATCAACCTAGGTATGGTCGAATCACAATGTCATGTCTTGCTTCGCTCTGACTTCTCATCAAGCTAGGTATGGTCGAATCACAATGTCATGTCTTGCTTCGCTCTGACTTCTCATCAACCTAGGTATGGTCGAATCACAATGTCATGTCTTGCTTCGCTCTGACTTCTAATCAACCTAGGTATGGTCGAATCACAATGTCATGTCTTGCTTCGCTCTGACTTCTCATCAACCTAGGTATGGTCGAATCACAATGTCATGTCTTGCTTCGCTCTGACTTCTAATCAACCTAGGTATGGTCGAATCACAATGTCATGTCTTGCTTCGCTCTGACTTCTCATCAACCTAGGTATGGTCGAATCACAATGTCATGTCTTGCTTCGCTCTGACTTCTCATCAAGCTAGGTATGGTCGAATCACAATGTCATGTCTTGCTTCGCTCTGACTTCTAATCAACCTAGGTATGGTCGAATCACAATGTCATGTCTTGCTTCGCTCTGACTTCTCATCAACCTAGGTATGGTCGAATCACAATGTCATGTCTTGCTTCGCTCTGACTTCTCATCAAGCTAGGTATGGTCGAATCACAATGTCATGTCTTGCTTCGCTCTAACTTCTCATCAACCTAGGTATGGTCGAATCACAGTGTCATGCCTTGCTTCGCTCTGCGTCGCGGCTTTGAACTCTTCTTCAGACGTATTGACAAAAAAGATCAACGGGCATTTTGGGCTGAATTAACAATTTAAAAGTATTTCCTGTTTATACCAATAGCAAGTGAATAAATCAACTACAAAATCGAGATATCTCTAACAATGCTGCACGGAAAGAACAGGCGATTTTGTCGTTAAATATTATCGGGAAGTTCTAGTCGGAGAAACACTTATTGCTTTTCCTGTTTGATATTTGTGTTTAAAAAGACGAAAATTGACAAGCGAGAGTGAAAAGTCATAATTAGGCCTAGGGGATTAAAATACACACTAAACACTTCATTTTAAAAAAAAAAAGATCAGTTAGAGACTGATGATCTTAGATGTTTTAATGGAATATTCAATGTATTAGTTTGACCGTCCCTCACGGTGTCTAGCTAGGTCTAATCAAACATTATATTATCCAGTATCACACAGCTATTGGATAAAGGTTTCATTAAAACTTTGTTATATATTTTACCCCGCTTGGGAAGTTGAACCTACCGTAAAGTGAGATAAAAACTTCTTTTTAAGATACCGCTCGTTGTCGTTGTAAAAAAAAAATCATATCCTGAGTTTTTGACTCGTGCCATTTTCTTTGATTAGATGGAATTTATAAAATGTCAGGCCGCCTTGATCTGGGAGTTTTGTCTTTATCTTGTTTTCGTTCTTTACGTAATAAGTTGTTTATAAATTAAAGTTGCTTTTGTGCTTTTTTTTATTTTTCTTTCATTTTTCTTTTTAATCTTTAACCGCTTAGTTACCTTGGAAGGAAACCAGTCCTTAACAGTGCTAGGCCGCTCCTGATTGTAAATCTGTACTGACTCTATTTACTAAAGTCAAGTCGATCCCCAGTGTCACTAAAACCCAACAGACCTTGGCTGCCTACTGAGTGAACAGCAAGCTCTATTCCCAGAAATGTATCTCTTGCTCCTCCAGGTGTAACCATACTGAGATGTTCATCTTTGCTATGAATACTCAGAGGAGTATGGAGTTTGGCAGACACTTGATTAAGGACATTTGCTTTGAGTTGTGACTTAGGGGAAAAAGCTTCGGGTTTGAATGAATGCTTTGAATCGCAAAAACACCAATATAAATGCGCCAGTGTTCATTCTGAGCTTCACCACTGCTATTATGTATAGATCGAAATACATGTATAATTACGCGTCTCCTAGCTCAACTGTTTTTTTTTAGATAATGCTTTAACATGAAAGGTAACAAAACTGATGTTCTTCGATCCAGTTCTCTGCCCATAGAGGCAGTACAAAAAAGGGATGGTTCTGTGGGTGCAACTGTTCTTGTTTTTATTGTTTTGGGTTTGTTTGTGTTTTTTAATCATTTTGAAGCTTTGGTAAAGCGACACTCAAATAAAACTATTTTTATTTAATTTTGGAATAGAAAATTAAGAAGAATTTCGAAGGCCGCATTTCGCTGCTTATTTCTTCCAGTTTAAGCCTAGGAGGATCTTTTTCTTTTTTTGCTCATCGTCGTCATCATCATCATCATCATCATCATCATCATCATCATCATCATCATCATCATCATCATCATCATCATCATCATCGTCGTCGTCGTCCTTATTATTATTATTATTATTATTATTATTATTATTATTATTATTATTATTATTATTATTATTATTATTATTATTATTATTATTATTATTATTATTATTATTATTATTATTATTATTATTATTATTATTATTATTATTATTATTATTATTATTATTATTATTATTACAATTATTACATATTTTCTGCATGAGGTGTAAAACATTGTGTTTTGAAAAGACCATTCGACAACATGAGAGAAAACGAAGCGAACAAAAATCAGATAGAAAGTCATGTAGACAGCAAGACTCTGCAAACAACAGTCCTTGTCACGGGACTTACATAATGACCTACAATTACTTTTGCGTCAAAATGTTTCATGTTCATTACTTCCTAATTTCTGAATTGTATGACAATGTAATCTTAATAAAAAGTTTCGTCAACAATCTAGACAAATATACAAGGCATGTCGCGCAGTGTTTTGTGTACAGAACCGAACAGAACTTTTGTGTCTGTTTTTCTGTGAAGGTGTTCTCTCCAGACTCTTACAGGCTGACGTACTGACAGACAGCCCCTGTCCAGTCTTATGGCTGTCGGCTTTCCGGAGCTCGGCAAACACCACAGGTTAATGAGGAAACTATTTCATGGCAAACATTGTTGGGTGCCAGACAGCCAGTACATCAAATCTGAACTGGGGAAGGTGAGGAAGGCTGGTACAATCACTATGATCAGCGAGACAGTAAGTTTTCCCGGCAGATTGGTTCATCATACAAGAATCACGTCCAGGTCACAGCGAGTTATCTTCCTTTCGCAGTCTATGTTGTAGATTTAGCAGTTGACGTCAGTTGGAAAGCAGTTTTGGTCGTATTAGCAGAAACCGGTGATTACAATATGAAAATAATATAAGGCAAAAGTCGTTGACCTGAGGAAAGTGACAAATTATTATAATGTTGTTCGATCTCAGATTATATCTAAGTCATGTTGATGAAGAGCTAGAGACGGTCTCCAGATTAACCAAGTGCATGTGTCACTATTTAGATATTTCATCTTACTTTTGAGTAGAATCAGCCGATGGAATTATGCTTTCAATGTGGTCCCTCCGCACCTCAATTTCCAAACACACACGCACGCGCGCGCACAAACACTATTTATTTTTTTCTTTCTTCACTGTGAGCTACAACTAGACGACTCGGAAAAGACAAATCATTGTTGTGTAAGAATGTACCGGTTTAGCATAACGTAAACAAAGCATCTGCAGCAACAACACAATAGCAAAAGCAGCAATAGTAACAGCAAAACGATGCTTAAGAGGTATAATTATAGCGTCCTTTATATATTGTGTTTATTGACTTCATTCGAAGAGAGGCAATATGCTGCTGTCTCTTTTTGAAAGCTGTGTAAACAAGCAAAGTTTTGTCCCTTTTTCTCCAAATTTTATCACTAAATCTTCTCAATATAATTTTCAGATAACATTAAACAAAAATGTTAGAACATAGCTATAAGATTTGATAAAACAAATGAATTTTGTTTTGAGCGTGTATATAGGACGTCTATTGAGGATTTGAGTCCAATTTAGCTTGTTAAAGCTCACCCACTGCTAAATGCGTGTTTCGAATCCAGAATTTCTACACATAGGATGACTGATGTTATGGAGACTGAAATTTGAATTCCCAAAAATAATTTTTTTTTGTTATATGTGACAACAGATTTTCTAACTTAAAAGTCTGATGGGAGATTGAGAAACATAAAAAGATAATAATAAAACTAACATGTCGACGGTAACCAAATTTTCAATCCATAAAAAAAAGTTTATACAAGTTACAAATCAATTTTAGATTTTGTATTCGGTATTATATTTCAATAATACAAAAGCTGCTGACGTATGATATACTTTTACGCATGGCATCATAGAGAGAGATGTCACTGAATATTACTCGTGCTACAATAAGTCTCGCGTTCTGGGACAAGAAATCTTTATAACACAAAAAAAGATCAAAATCATAAATGTTTGATAAATCCACCCGAAGCTTCAATGAGTTAAAAAAAAAAGCTTTTTTGTTTGTTTGTTTTTTCATTTTGTTTACGTGTTAGAGCGCAAGTTATCTCTGAGTGACCTCACGGCTCTTGCTCTCTTCATTAATATCCGATTATCAGTGCCGTTATCAGCCTCAGCTTGACAAGAAGTTCCGCTATCAGCTGTCAAAGAAATTGTCGATAAACCGAGGTCAAGATCGGATAACTAATGACAAAAGGAAATTTTTCATTTATCTACTAGCCGTAATAATAATGAATAAAGAGAGAGAGAGAAAGAGAGAGAGAGAGAGAGAGAGAGAGAGAGAGAGAGAGAGAGAGAGAGAGAGAGAGAGAGAGAGGTGGGGGGGGGGACACAGAGAAAAAGTTTTTTAAAAATTTGAGAAATATTCCTGCTAGTTCCTCGTCATATTTTCAAAGGTTTTGTTTCACATGTACAAACCAAAGTGGTTTTGGTTTAAAGAAAGGATGAAAATAGATTAATTTTCATTATGTAATCTAAAATGCATTAATAACTGTGCATATTTTTAATTGCATGTTTACTGAAAGCGATGCATGGTGGCCAGTTTGAAAAGTGTCAGATCTGAACTTAACACAAAAAAGAGAACCATCAAAAAAAAAACTTAGATGGAAAAGCAAAGAACCATAAATGTACTGTACACAGATCACTGGTTTCACCAAGGAACACGAAAAATTATTTATTGAAACAATCCTTAAAAAATATCAATGAAATTCAGGAGACTGCACCACTTGTATCACACAATTCTAATAACGGACTCGGAACAAAACCTCAGGAGCTTTTTGGCGGCATTATACTAGATATTATAACAGAAGCTAGACGTGGGGAATAGTTCTATTTAAATAGAAATATAGAGTGTTAGGATTCTGGGATACGTCATAACAGTACGTGCGCTATGCCAGACAGGAAGAAAAGAAGTGAGACGATCAAATATACAGTGAATAAAAAAATTATAATTATATCTTTAACTTTCCTCGTTAAAATTCTATAGACCTATATCTACACGTTGTAATGTATGGAAGTATTGCCCCACTGGTGGAAATTAGGAAGTAATAGTTATTATAATGATGATGATGATGATGATGGTCATGATGATGATGATGATGATGATGATGATGATGATGATGATGATGATGATGATGATGATGATGATGATGATGATGATGATGATGATGATGATGATGATGATGATGGCGATGATGATAATGATGATAACAATGATGATATTGATAATGATGATGATGATAATGATGATGACGATGATGATGATGATGAAAATGCCTATACAATGAAATGATAACGATGACGGGGATGATTCTCCTATTAACTGTGGCTACATCTGCAACAGTTGTTATCATGAGAGCCCAAACAACTGCTACTCTCTGTGTTTCCGGATGTGGCGTTGTTTATTTTACTACTAACGTCCTATGTAGTATATATTATTGCTTTATGTTGTTGTGAAAGAATGTAACGGTCAATAACGTCTTTGGTCTGCCACTGGAGAACTTGGAAACAATTAGAAAAAAACCTGCCACTCAAAGCTCTAGTGTAAACGATAAATCCACTGTATATGAAACCAGAGATAGGTCAAGTATCTTCAGGAAGTGTCCTGTAACTTTCAGAAGTATTTCAATCATCAAGTGATGATCGTACAAGATGGCGCTGACCTTTGAAGTGGTATGGGCAGTACTTTACTGACCTGAGACAGGAAGTGACCTTAAATAAAAAGTGCTGATCATACAGCGGATCTCTGTGCTTTTTTGTCTTTTTCTCCTTCCATCAGTCTATTTTTCTATTTGTCTGTCTATTTTTCTATTTGTCTGTCTATTTTTCTATCTGTCTACCAATCTATCTCACAGCATATTTTTTTTTTAGGATAAAATCATTTGTGGAGCAAGTTGTATCTACATAATTCTCCACGAGTGTGAAAATTTCTTCTACAAGAAGGAAAAAGAACCGTACATTTTCTATAATATTTCGATGCGTTATGGACCAATTGGGTGCGACCCTCGTGAAATATTCATTTCTGATGCCAGGTTTTACTATTATGATGGGGTATAGACAGTTTTGACATCCTCTTTCTAAAATTGAAAGTTGTTCAACATCTCTACAAGACACCTCTTTGTTTATTCAAAAACTTCTTGTTTTTCTTTTTCTTTTTCTTTTCTTTTTTTTTTTTTTTGGGGGGGGGGGGGGGGGTGGGGGTGGTGAAGGGTATAATACATATATATGTGTCTGTGTGTTTATGTGTGTGAATGTGTCTGTCAGTCTGTGTTTCCGTTCGGTCAGGCTAACTTAATGCTCCAGGTAGGCTACAAGCATATTACCTAGGAATATTAGGAACAATATTCAGCAGACCGCCGACGTAGAGATTTGAACTTCAACTTTACCTCTCTCAGACAAGAATACTATTATAGTTACAGCCTTAGCTTTTGCGTTGATACGACTTCTAAAACCATAATTATTGTGTGATTTTCTCTCAAGTGTAATAATAGAGCTGTACTGAAATACGTTGTGGCTACTCCTTGCTTAGTTGTGTGAATAGCCAGGTCACGGCCCCGGACGGCCAGTGACCTCAACAGACCAGCTGCTTTTCAGGTCATGGCATTTCCAGCCAAGGGTCTATTGATTTCGACGCGCTCAGCAGAAACTTGTTCTATTTTCAAGATCTTTGCCTCAGTCGAAGGCTTTTGATTTTTTAAATCTTTCTTATATGCTGGGATGGCTGAAAATTACATACTTAGGTATAAAATGTTCCTCTTTCTTTTAAACTGAACTGTGTTTTTACTGAAGTATAAGAAATTATAGAGTGAGCTTTAAAACTAGACCGCTATTCTAAATATCATTTGAAAAGATCGGCTGCAACAACAACAACAACAGCAACGACAACAACAACAACAACAACAAAATCTTGATTCTAATGGAGGAATCTCGAGTTAAGATATAAAAAAAAAAAACATTTGCAGCGGAGAAATATCAGGAGCGGTAACAGATCTTCATAGGATTTTGAAAATGGGTACTGACAAAACAGAGCTGAATCTTGAGCATAAACGCGCCTTGTTACGGTATTGACTGCGATAACGTGAAGTTTGTCTCCAGTTTGTATTGCCTGAATGGATTCGGATTACAACTAGTTAACAAATACCTGAGAACACCGTGACTAAAAGGTCTCAGCAGTTAGAACCATCGAAGATCGAGCCTTACACAGGAGATTTGCTCCTTTCCCAGCGACCATACTAATTTTATTATTCTCACAGCAGTACTCGTAGGCCTACACTGTATGTAATGATATAATGTTGGGAAGGAAGAAAAAAGCGTCTTGAGCAGGAGCAGAAAATCCATGTAAATTTG
>JAWDGP010007247.1:357500-592500 GCA_033675545.1 Elysia crispata | reverse complement strand
GGCCTGCTGAGGCCATATAGCGCGTTCTGTAGTGTCGTGGGTGGCAAAAATGTTGATCGAATCTCGACTCCTTGCCCTTTGCAACACGTAAAGGTGGCATGGCGGTTCCTGCTGCGCCAAAACACACAAGAGTCGTCAAAGACTCCTTAGAAAAACTACATCTTGCGTCGACACTGCAACCTCACTTTCTCGCAACAACTTTGAACACATCTGGGCTAAACTTAAGCCCAGTCGCATCGCAATTCCATATCTAATATAGCTTTTGTCTCATCAAGCCTAAGTCTATCAGCAGCTTTTCAAAGTCATTAAAATGCTTGTTGACAACAGTTCTTGCCATCATGCTCAAGCGGTCTGATGCAGTCTTGTGGTGCGTGGGTCTTAAGACCAAGTTTCTTGAGAAGAGCACCTAATTTCTGTACAAACTGTTTTTTAGTCTTCGGAAATACCGACCGAGCTGCAGCTATTACTTTATTACTTTAAGCCTGTCTCCTTACCGTCATTGACAGCCTTAATAGCTCTTTCCAAGTCTTCCCTTCAATACTGATTATAAACATTTTTCTTAGGCTCACCCATGATTACACATCTATAACTAAAATTATTTTGTTAGTGCAATAAATATTAATAAAAAGCTAGGTTTACAATAAAAGAAAGCACAAAAGTTTTCAAAAAGGCTTAATCCTTAACAATTTAAAGTAGGTCTACAATAAAATCAATACAATATCATGTACAAAAGTAATATGGCGAAAAAAGCCGAGGGTTGTCGCGAAATTAATCCCTTGTGCTAAGAAGAAGTTCATTCAAAATATACAATGAAATCTTGTAAATAGTACAAAATGCAACTCATTAAAAAAGTAAAGCATGACGTTAATGGTGTTATTACATCAACAAAGAGCAACAACATAGATAAAAATAATGGCTTGAAAGAAACAATAGATTGGCAAGAATCAAAACAGTAGCTGAAGGAGCAAAGTGCAACATGATATGAGAGCAAGCAGGGTAGGAAATGAAATCAAAGCGTCTAGAGCTAAGCACCATTCTTTGATAATGATGACGATGACGATGATGATGATGATGATGATGATGATAATGATGATGATGATGATGATGATGACGATGATAATGATGATGATAATGATGATGATGATGATGATGATGATGATGATGATGATAATGATTATGATTGATGATGATCATGATGATCATGATGATCATGATAATGATGATGATTATGATGACGATGATCAAGGTCATAATGATGATGATGATGATGATAATGATGATGATGATGATAATGATGATGTTGATGTTGATGATGATGATGATGATAAAGATGATGATGATGATGATGATTAGCTGCTGTTATCGATTTATACGCTGTTGTCTATCATCATTGTTACTTTCGAACATTGAAAACATCCTTTATTGCTAGATTTGAAACAAATCAGTCTTTTGAGGTTTAAGAGAAGATTTATCCTGTTATCTTCTCAACGAACCAAACATTATTTGCCATGGCTTGAAAATAATGGTGAAGTAACGAGGAGGGCATGAAAATAATTTCGAGTTGAGATATTAAGTCGCTCAGAAAGCAGGTGATGTGAAGAAAGCTAAGTTAATCAGATAGACGCATACACAGAGAAGGAGAGAGGAGAGAGAGGTGGGGGGCAGAGAGAGAGAGTACAAAAACTGTTAGACAGACAGACAGACAGACAGACAGATAGACAGAGAGAGAGAAGGAGAGAGAGAGAAAGAAAGAGAAAGAGAGAGAGAGAGACAGAGACAGAGAGAGACAGAGAGAGAAAGAGAGAGACAGAGAGAGAGAGAGAGAGAGAGAGTGTAACAAACTGTTAGACAGACAGTTATTTAGAGAAAAATACAATTAGGTTGAAAGGTATACATGTATTTTATGGATTTTTTTCAGTGGATACATAAGTTGAGCACGGACTAGTCTGTGGCTCTCGTTAGAAATGCCACGTATACTGTACAGCCTGCAGGCTCAGACATCAAATAAAGCAAATCACAAGTTTATGACAGAAAATTTTGTCTATTTGATGAAGCTACTGACAGATGAGCCAAGCGGTTGATAGCTTTGCACCCATTGCTTTGTTGTTTTCCCTCTTCAACGTAAACTTTAGACTTTAAAACCGCAACATCAAATGAAAAGTTTGCGAGTCATTGTAATTTATAGGACTGCTAATGTAACTTGATAAAACATAAACATTATACCGCTAATCAAATGGTGGAGGTCAGAGGTTTGTAGGCAGTGTATTCAGCTTGTGTTGCTGACAACGGAGGGAGTGAGGGTCTTTGTTTTCAAAACACATTTCAGGGAGTACCGGTAAAAGAAAGATTGCCAACTTTTCTTGTCGAGACCTCAAAAAACGTTTTCATTGTCAAATCATAATTATGTGTATGTCGAAACTTTATTTTTGTCGAGCGGTATATTTCGCTCAGCCATCCCTGAACTTTCTAACCTCATAATAATCTTTTTTTCACTACATTTCTTAATTTCTTGAGGTGTATCAGTAACTTAGTAACTCTGGAAATAATCTTTTAGCATAGCATAAAAATGTCTGGTTCCAAATGATTCCAAACTTCAGTCGTGTCAATAGTTCTGTGTTAGCTGTTGAGAGCTCTGTTTATAGACGTCCTTATTCTTAGTGATTTTATAACATTTTATTGTCATTTCAATCACTGGTCTTTGAAAATAATAATAAAAAAATTGTTTTCATTTTCATTTCCCTTGGGAGAGCTGGGCGGATTATTGAGGACAGAAGCTGACCAAACAACCGTTGATGGTCTTCTTTGCTTCAGGGAAGGTTGGCCACCCTATAGTCAATCTGTCAATCGCCGTTTCTATATTTGAATCAGCCCTGAGGCTGGACGAGCTTGGTGGGTCACACATTATAATTATATAACGATTAACCTAATTTCGGAGAATTTATTCGAGTTTGAGATCTAATC
This sequence comes from Elysia crispata, assembly GCA_033675545.1. Classification (NCBI taxonomy): domain Eukaryota; kingdom Metazoa; phylum Mollusca; class Gastropoda; family Plakobranchidae; genus Elysia; species Elysia crispata. The sequence goes on along the minus strand of JAWDGP010007247.1, from coordinate 589,539 downwards.
GCCCCTGTTTGATCATGGAGGTCATGCCTGGGTCTTACTCGAAGTAATGAAGTGTGACGAGTGTTCTCTCAATGGGCAACACTCCCTTCTGACTTCACTGAACGGTTGTGTCCTAACGAAATTCATGAATGGACACAATTTGATTACCATTAATGGGCCTAGTACAAACCGTGAATCTGTTGATCCCCAGCGCCACGTTCTCTTCCCACTCCCATTTTCACCAAATAAAAATATTACACAATTTGATAACCATTTGGACCTAGTGCAAACCGTGAAACTGCTGATACCCAGCATGTTCTCTTCCCACTCCCATTTTCACAAAAAAAAAAATAAATAAAAAAATATATATATAAATTATATATGTGTATGTATAAATAAAAATATTACGGAGGAGAAACTGCTGGTATTCCCATATATTGCTCAATTGAGGGTATGTAAAATAGGCATGTTGCTTTATACGAATGAACGGACACAAATTTTGTTGGTCTAGACTAGCCTCGTATCGGTATCTTTTATACATTTTTCACAGTTATCCATCCCAATCTGCTACTGTTCATCTCAATATTCTCACCCTCGAGGTGATCATTACAGTAGTTGTGTATTGTTTAACGCCATATTTCACAGCCATATACTCAGTTGTGATGTTTCTTCAGCCTAAACTCACCACAATATCGAATAATCATTATTTTTTATAATGTATTGAGGGGGGTGGGGGGTGGGGGGGGTCAAAAGAAATTTTATTGCGGTTCAAAGCGTGATGTCAGTTAAAGCTAATGCTTTCAGTTCGGTAGCAATGACTTTAGAGAGAGACGTCTGGTGACTGGACCTAGTCGACAACGGGTTGATGGTCGCCTTGGCTTTACAAGAAGCTGATGTTTTTAAAGATGATTCTCTCGAAAGCTGTGTGATCTTTTCATACTTCTCTCGGACAGCAGTATACGAGTAAGATCACTGCAGTCAGTATAATCAGTCAGTTTGCCACAGGGAAGCCCAGAGAATGATGCTCTTTCGGCTGTACAAAGCTTCAATAGTTTCTGAATTAACCATAACTCCTGAGTAGTATAATCACTGTGGTGAAATTATTTTCCTGCCATCAGTTTGAGAATCTCCAAGCGCCCTGAACTAAGATCCATCTTATGTGAGGAACGTAAAGAAGGAAAGTTATATGCCGTGAAGTCGCCACTGAGAGAGATTTTGTCCTTAATAAATTACTGTGCTCGCTATCGATCTATTCCATCCATGGGGGCTGAAATTTTCATAATTTTATATGTCCATCAGGATGAAGGCTTGGCCTTGGCAGCTGGCTGTCAATGTAGCCCAACCAGGATATCATAGAGGGGACATGTATCTTTCTGGAGCTCTAGTTTATCTCCCACCTAAAGGTGTCACACGAACTGTTTCCTGGTTTTGAAGGATTGGGTGCGAGGTTAATTTCACCAGGCAATATCGTAATGAAACAAGTACAGTGTGCAATAATTTTACAGAGCCATAAATGGAGCCGGTCTATTAGTTTCATGAAAAAGTTTCAGAGTATGAACGCAATTCACACCTTTGTTTTGTTTTGTTTTTTTGGTGATATTTAAATGTCTGTCTTATTAACATTTCACAGAACCTGCCATGCCACACCTTCAAGATCTCAGAGGTGGTCTATCAACTGTGTCCAAGTTATAAAACTGTCTCACACTAGGTCCAGCCTATGTTAGTATGTTTACTTCCAAACCAGTACCTGCTGCTTGTAATCTGCTGTGTGTGAAAACCACCAGGAGGTAGCCAGGATCCAGGTTGGTCTCCAGCTCATTGCGGAGTCATGGAGAGTGATGCTCTCTCTCTCTCTTTCTCTCTCTCTCTCTCTCACTCTCTTTCTCTCTCTCTCTCTCTCACTCTCTTTCTCTCTCTCTCTCTCTATCTCTATTTTTCTCTCTCTGTGTCTCTCTGTGTCTCTGTCTGTCTGTCTGTCTCTCTCTCTGTGTCTCTCTGTGTCTCTCTCTGTCTGTCTCTCCTCTCTCTCTCTCTCTCTCTCTCTCTCTCTCTCTCTCTCTCTCTCTCTCTCTCTCTCTCTTTCTTGCTTATTTCATAGCAATAAGTTGTATTTCTCCAAGAGCCAGTACACACTTGTTTTTACCGACTGTCGCAGTACTAGGTACGCTAGAGGTACACCACCAGCTTCATCTTGGTCGCCCACGTCGTGTGAGTATCCCCTGTAAACTAGCTGAGTTACCCTTGCTGCAGGTACATTTACTCTGGCTGTAGGTTCCAATTAAGAAATATTTTAGATAATTACCCAGATTACCAGGCAAATATTTATAATGTCAAGAGAGGCAGACATCGTAGGCAATACTGAAATATTAACGGAGTGTCACAAGTTCCTAGACAGCTGTTTGTGAAAAAGATATATAAAAAAAAACCTGAGTAACTCTGTCCATACTACAGAGAAGTATTAAAAGAATGGGAGAAGGTTGGGATAATAATGCATTCGCCACGTACAGCAACATCAATCGGAGATCAAAACAGCCGTTTATCTCACCACAAATTGAAGAAAAAGCCGAAAAGCGGTGATCAACGGTGTGGTACAGGCAGAAAGAAGAAGAGACTGGACATATACAAGTGATTTATAATTACAAAGCTTAAAAATAAAGGAAGTTTTTTTTAAAATCCTGTGATATCTTACGTATTGTATTACACAGGCTGTTGATAATTTTTATGGGTTTTTTTTTTTTTTTTTTGGTTTTGTTTTGTTTTTGTTTTGTTTTTTGTTTTGTTTTTGTTTTGTTTTTTTCATATAAGGCAAACCGTAATCTCTCAATTTTCCGACGCCATGCATCGCTATTTTTTTTTCATTTCTTTAATTCAAATATCAGATAACCAAATCAACGAAAAAAAAAAAATCTCTGGGCTGCTTATCTTACTTTTTTTAAACCTTATTCCAGGTTATGACTGTATAAACAGAATCTGCGTTTGTCCCAAGAAATAGTCTTGCCAACCACCCCCGGCAACCACCCCTGCCAACCACCCCAGTCATTACAGCGAGTAAGACAACCATACACTCCAATCATCATCTACCATAAAAAATTGTACTTTTGTGTCTTCTACATCATAAAATGTACGTCATTGTCTATATTTACTCCCAAGATGTCACCACCACCGCCTTCCACTCGTTCGATCATCGTCACATCAGTCTTTGACAATACATTCATTATCTTCCTGTATGTTGACTACTGTTTATTGTTTCATATTATATTCTTATTATAGATTACAGAGTCATCGGCCAATCTTGGTGTGTTATGAAATCGTGGCAATTATTCATCGTTATGTCTGTGTTATAGCCCAAGTGGTGAAAGTAACTCTGTTAACCGAGTTCTGATTCTAACATCACTGCTGTGTGAGGGCCAGCCATACCTGGTATCATGTCACAAGAGAGGCCGTCTCTAAGGGCGCTATACCATCAGAATATGTTATAGTTGGTTTATCTGGTGAAGCGATGATGAAATGCATTTTTAAAAAGCTGCAGTACTGTTTTTGCAAACTTAAAATACTAAAATTTATTAAATAACTTTAAGGAATGTAGCTCTGTTTTTTTTTTTTGTTTTTTGTTTCTTTGTTGTTGTTGTTTTTTTTGTTTTTTTGTTTTTTGCCATTACCGCAATATTCCATTTTCTTTACAAACTAGTTCCCTCAAGACAAGGAGAAAAAAGGAAGCCCAAACGGTTTTTAGAAGAGATCAGAGAAGAAACTGTCAAAACATGAGATAAAGCTTGTATTTCTGGGACAGGACAAGTCAGCTCAGCATGCTGGGGTCTGTTGAAGGATAATCTATGACATTTGTACGAGTATATTACAACAATCGGACTGAAATTATATGTTCTAAAGTAAATTCACGCGGCTATTATAAAACCCTGCATGTGTCACCCTCATCGTGACTTTCCCGTTATGAAAACACTCACGTCTAAAGCTTATGAAAGGAATAATAATAATGATAATGATAATAATAATAATAATAATAATAATAATAATAATAATAATAATAATAATAATAATAATAATAATAATAATAATAATACTACTACTACTACTACTACTACTACTACTACTACTACTACTACTACTACTACTACTACTACTACTACTACTACTACTACTACTACTACTACTACTACTACTACTACTACTACTACTACTACTACTACTAATACTAATACTACTACTACTACTACTACTACTACTACTACTACTACTACTACTACTACTACTACTACTACTACTACTACTACTACTACTACTACTACTACTACTACTACTATTACCACCACTTTTACAACTGCTGCTACTACTCTACAACTACTACTATTTTATACTATTATTATCATCTTTTGCGCACTGATAGTATGATTAATACTGGTTGCTACTTTTACTTTCAAAGGTTTTTCTATTAAGGGCGATTATTTATAGCAACTACTAAGATTGCTGGTTGATCTTCACCAGTTATTAAACGAAATACCAGTCCTTCCTCCAGATCTGTCATAAAGAAAAATGGTATTAGCACAAGTTGGCGTCAAAAGAATGCAGAATAAAGAAACAACCAAATCAAATGAATGCAGGAAAGACAGTTGTTTCTGTAATAAACTAGTCATTTATCAAACCATTAACCCGAAAGTGGTGGCGAGAAAGAAATATTCTTGTCGTAAAACTCCGCTGCAATCATACGCATATCGAATCTTCTCCCACATAACACACTGAGGAGCTTGGGCGATGTTGAATAAGAGATAGCTTCATTGCATCACTTTACTTGAACCTGTTCTGTTTTTTTATCATCCAACTCACGAAGTGTGTTTTGCACAGCCTTATTGGGTCTGATTTCATCGTGCTTTAGCGAGGCGTGTCCGATGTGTCAATGAACTTGATCTGCAAATACAATAGTATTCTTTTGCTGCCACAAAGTGTCTTCTTAATTTTTTTCCAATATTAGCTAATCCCAGAGCAAATTTAAAGTAATTTTTTGACGAATTAGTGCAGATGATTATCAAGTATTAAGCAGCATTCGGAGTTTTATTATCCTGAATTCACCATAATTTTGTAGTGAGAGACGTTTAGTAATAACTTTGACAAAAACTTGGCCAATCATGAAAAAAAGAGTAACGACTAAATTGATATATAAATTCATAAAGTTATAAAGTCAGTTAAGCATCTACGAAAATAGTATAAGAGAAAAATCAAGACAAAACATGCAATGGCAATATCACCACGCTGGGTCTTTTAGTTCAAGAAACCATATATTTTTGTACATTGTGGGTTACTTAAACTTTGGATCAGCTAGATTGACACTTGAATGCTCTGCTATAGTTTTGGTAGAGAGAAAAAGATAACGATTTCTTTCTTTCTGGGTTTTTTTTTCGCAAGAAACAAAAAAAATTGTATAACCTAATGTCTGCGGGTGGAGGGCAGAATTTCATTAAAAAAAAAAACATAACCATCAAAGCGAATCCCACCTTTAATCATCGTAGATAAATCGCCTTAAGAAGAAAATAAAGAAAACTTAACGCGGAAATGATGTGTTTGTACTAGAAGCAAACACTCTTGAGTAAACAAGATGGCCAACTATTACCATAAAAAATATTACGACATTTCGCTGGTGCAAAGTGGTAAATAAGCAGACAAAAAATACACTTTCGAGACAGCATTTGTTCCTTAGTCGAGTATTGATGGTACAGCAACAAAGAGAGGGACTCCTGTAAAAAGCTGGCTTGGTTTGGACAAGTCACCAGAGATAATAATAGCATGTAAAAACATGATGGTTTCGCCACGTGTTATAGGTTTGTTTGTTCAGGGTAATCTCATCTCAGATAGAGAACTCCTGAGAAAGAGACAAAACACCTAAACGGATCTGCAGCTTCGTTAGTTCATGTGCTGGGAGAAAATATCTGATGACCTGGTGAATAATCGATTGATTATTTGCTTAAGTAACTGATAGATTGATAAATTGATTCATCCATTCTTTCATTGATTGATTGGTTGTTTGATTGATTGATTGAATGGTTCGTTGTTTGGTTGGTTGGTTGGTTGGTTGAGTGATTGTTTGGTTGATTGGTTGATAGATTGATTGACCGTTCGATTCATTGACTAATTGTTGGTTAGTCGATTGATTTATGATTAATTAATTGGTGTGAACCATTGAAAAACTTACTCATTTTATAGCTGAATTCATCTTGAACGTTTCAAGTAAAGTGTCATTTTAGCTTAGTTTCAAAGCGATTTGGCACACCTGTCCGAAAGGCACGATTTTTAATGATTGTTGACAATTTTTTACTAATTTTTGTTTTTTTTTATAATAAACCGTAGATGATTTATTTGTAAAAGCTGTAAAAGCATGGTTTAAAAGGTGTAACTATGATGACCATAGTGTAATCCACTCATTAAGAGCGGCTGGATGTTTATTCCTGATTATGAATCCCGTACCCAATGAGTATTAAGAGCACAAGTTGACTTGTTTGATGAAACTAGGTTTGGTAGCCTCGCCTCGAGACATAGGGCCCAGTCCACAGGCCAGTCATTAGACGGCGTGTCGTTTACATTCTGTGCATTCATTTTCTCGGGGCGATGAACTGGTTACGGTACCTGTCAGGTCCACTCCCTGGGTACAATATACTCCCTGGTATATTCTCAGAAATTGTTATTCATTAGAGCGTAACGGAAAGGTTTATGAATGAATGAAAACTGCTGAGACCAGAAAATTGATGGTATAAACAAAGAGAAAAAAGAGGGTGGGGGAGGGGGGAGATAGAGAGTAAATCAATAGAGTATCATCGCGATGTATGCACTTCTAGTAATTGGACCGATTTGTCCATAGTATTAGTCCGTATTGGATTTGAAAGTAATATAAACAAAATTAGAGAAAAGGAATCGCGATTTGTACATTTTATTGTTTTTTGGTGTTTTTTTTTCCTTTGAGCATATCGGAAAACGTAAGTTTACTCTCTCCCTCTGCCTGACTAATCTGTCTGACTCTCTGTCTGTTTGTGTCTGTGTCTCCCCTCACTTCGTCTCGCTCTCCCTTCCTCGGCTCTCTCTCTCTCTCTCTCTCTCTCTCTCTCTCTCTCTCTCTCTCTCTCTCTCTCTCTTTATCTATCTATTTATCTATCTATCTATCTCTCCCTCTCTCTCTCCCTTCCTCCTTCTTTGTCTTCTCGTGCATTCTTTCTCATTACTTCTCTGCCGCCACCTCCTTAGCTCTCACTTTCACATCACCACCCCTTCCCCTCTCACTCTTTCTTACTCTCTCTCTATCTCTCTATCTATCTATCTCTGGCTCTGTGTGTGTGTGTGTCTCTCTCTCTTTCTCTCTCTTTATCTATCTATCTATCTAGCTATCTCTCCCTCTCTTTCTCTCTCTCCCTCTTTCCTTCTTTGCCTTCTCGTGCATTTTTTCTCATTACTCCTCTGCCGCCACTTTCACAACACCACCCCTCCCCCTCTCACTCTTTCTCACTCTCTCTCTATCTCTCTATCTATCTATCTCTAGCTGTGTGTGTGTGTCTCTCTCTCCCTCTCTCTCTCTATCTATCTGTCTATCTATCTATCTCTAGCTGTGTGTGTGTGTCTCTCTCTCCCTCTCTCTCTCTATCTATCTATCTCTAGCTGTGTGTGTGTGTCTCTCTATCTCTCTATCTATCTATCTGTCTATCTATCTATCTATCTCTGGCTGTGTGTGTGTCTCTCTCCCTCTCTCTATCTATCTATCTGTCTATCTATCTATCTATCTCTGGCTGTGTGTGTGTCTCTCTATCTATCTATCTATCTCTGGCTGTGTGTGTGTGTCTCTCTCTCTCCCTCTCTCTCTCTGTCTATATGTCTATCTATCTATCTCTGGCTGTGTGTGTGTCTCTCTCTCTCCCTCTCTCTCTCTATCTATATGTCTATCTATCTATCTATCTCTGGCTGTGTGTGTGTCTCTCTCCCTCTCTCTCTCTGTCTATATGTCTATCTATCTATCTCTGGCTGTGTGTGTGTGTCTCTCTCTCCCTCTCTCTCTGTGTCTATATGTCTATCTATCTATCTATCTCTGGCTGTGTGTGTGTGTCTCTCTCTCCCTCTCTCTCTCTGTCTATATGTCTATCTATCTATCTATCTCTGGCTGTGTGTGTGTGTGTCTCTCTCTCTCTCTCTCTCTCTCTGTCTATATGTCTATCTATCTATCTATCTCTGGCTGTGTGTGTGTGTGTCTCTCTCTCTCTCTCTCTCTCTCTGTCTATATGTCTATCTATCTATCTATCTCTGGCTGTGTGTGTGTGTGTGTCTCTCTCTCTCTCTCTCTCTCTCTGTCTATATGTCTATCTATCTATCTATCTCTGGCTGTGTGTGTGTGTGTCTCTCCCTCTCTCTCTCTATCTATCTGTCTATCTATCTATCTATCTCTGGCTGTGTGTGTGTGTGTCTCTCCCTCTCTCTCTCTGTCTATATGTCTATCTATCTATCTCTAGCTGTGTGTGTGTCTCTCTATCTATCTATCTATCTCTGGCTGTGTGTGTGTGTCTCTCTCTCCCTCTCTCTCTCTGTCTATATGTCTATCTATCTATCTCTAGCTGTGTGTGTGTCTCTCTATCTATCTATCTATCTCTCTATCTATCTCTGGCTGTGTGTGTGTGTGTCTCTCTCTATCTCTCTATCTATTTATCTCTGGCTGTGTGTCTGAGTGTGTGTTTGTCTCTCTCTTACTCTCTCTCTCTATCTATCAGTCTATCTCTCCCTCCCTCCTTCTCGTGCATTCTTTCTCATTACTCCTCTGCCGCCACCTCCTTAGCTCTCACTTTCACAACATCACCCCTCCCCCCTCTCACTACTTCTCACTCTCTCTCTCTCTCTCTCTCTCTCTCTCTCTCTCTCTCTCTCTCTCTCTCTCTCTCTCTCTCTCTCTATCTATCTATCTCTGGCTCTGTGTGTGTGTCTCTGTGTGTGTGTGTGTCTCTCTCTCTTTCTCTCTCTCTCTCTCTCTCTCTCTCTCTCTCTCTCTCTGTGTCATCCTCCCCCTCTCCAATCTCCTCCAACTCCTACAGAGGACTCTTCATAGACGTTGGAAAGTTCTATCGAATCTATGGATAAAAACAGATCTTTATTGTTTAACATGTTTCATCCCCGACATGACCTTTATTGAGGCCACTTCCACATTAAGTCGACCTTGACCTCGGGCTGGCCGCCGCAAGGCAGACGTCGAAGTCCCAACAGATTCGATGGAAGTGTTTCGCTCTGCTCGCAAGATCCCGCATCCTTACCAAGTCAATGAGGTGAATCAGGAGCCATTATTTGAGAAACTTCAATTTCTGAAGCCAATGTTTATGGCAAAGTGTACCTTTACCCCATAAGAGAACTGATCTTAAGCAAAGAGAAAGCCATGTTGATGGAGTTTCCAAATAGTTTGAATGGTGGATTTTCAGATGGGGTCATTATTGCCAGGGGCACAAAAGGTAAAAGCAGAACTGCTGCTGTCGCTACTGGATATCCAGAACAGAGACCAGCTATACCTGAACTTCATCCATTTGAGTGAGGCAAAGTTTATAGACCTGCAAGTGCTGAAAAAAATTAATGTCTGCACCAAGGAGAGCAGCCTTTACTTCTCCAGTTAACTTCGCCGTGATGGTGACGCCACTGATCAGTTCCATGACCATGTCAGTGTCAGTAATACTCATTTAGATTAGCCTGTTTTTTTCCTTTTTGCTGTTGATACCACTTGTCATCGTTTTGCTTTGTTTTATGTGTAATGGTTTGGATCACAGAATCAGGTTTTGTGGTCTTCTGTTTATTTTTATTTTTGTTTTTAAGTTCTTTTTTCATTGTGTTAACTGTTATAATTACATGTACGATGTATGTGGGCAAAGGATATAAATGAGCTTATGGTAGCATTGTCTAAACAAAGGCTTTACAAATAAAATTGTTTTGTTTTCTTTGTGGTTGTTTTGTTGTTGTTGTTTTTGTGTGTGTGTGTGTGTTTTAAATAATTAATTTATTTAAAGAAAAGTTTCTGAGTTAGGTTTTGTTTTAATATAATCGTTTTGCTTTCTTTCACATGCGTGTGCATTGTCTCTGACATAAGAGGCAATAAAATAGTTTTTTAGTGTGACTGAATCTGCCTAGTTAACTGTACTACGATTAACCTATGAATGCTAAGAATTTCTTTGTGTATGTGTGTTTGTCTTTATTTGTTTTTTATTCGTTTTTTGTCTTCATTTTTTTTTTGTTGGCTTATTTTGTATGCAAGCTAATCAGAAAAGATAAGACTTTCATACTGTTGTTATAATGTAAATCCAATTGCATTTTTGTTTGATATGATTTAGGTACTAAAATTAGATTTTGAATATTTTGTATTATGATATTTGTTGATTCTAATTTTGAAGGTTTATGCAAACAGTGTAATTTTTTTAAAATTATTTTGTATTTTACTAACTTTATGTAGATTTCAGTTGTACTGTACATTTCAGTACAAAGATGTCTATATTTTATAATTTTGTTCAAAAGCATTATTATTTATGCTGCAATTAAATATTTGCAATGAAAAAAAAAAGCTATCAATGATCCTTTAATTCACCTCTCTGTCTTTTTCTCCCTCTCTCTCTCTTTCTTAGTCTGTCTGTCTCTCTCTGTCTCTGTCTCTGTCTCTCTCTCTCAGTCTCTCTCTCTCTCTCTCTGTCTGTCTGTCTCTCTCTCTCTCTCTCTCTCTCTCTCTCTCTCTCTCTCTCTCTCTCTCTCTCTCTCTCTCTCTCTCTCCCTCTCCCTCCCTCCCCTATCTCCGCCTGTGTTCGCTTTTAGCCATTGATACACAAAGTTAGCCTAAAGATGTGTTTTTTCTTATCTTTATATGATTCCGTTTGATCTTGCCGATAAAGTTTTTCAACCATTTAGTTTTTGTAGGTGAGGATGCTGATATGTGGTCATTATAACCTTAAAAAAATGAAAGAACGGGCAATGTCCAAAACTGAATCATATTTGAAAATAATTATTATGTAATTCAGCTAATTACCTAATTAGAACTTTAACACTTTGCAAAAAGAAAAAAGCATAAACAGATAACCTATCAGAAAAAAAAATTGATAAAAGATTAAAGAGATAAACTAATAGGCATGTCTTGCAAAACCTTAATTTTGATTTTATCAAAAGTTCAAGTTGTGACTATCTCCTTCTTTTCTGTTAGGTCCTCATGTGTTATCAACAATTTTTCTTAACTAACACATTCCGAAGAAGACATAATTATGAGGCAAACCAACCGCATTATACTTCCTTTTGGAAACGGGGTGTTCTGGTGAGGGGTAGGAGAGGGGATCGAGGAGGAATGGTCTTGGAGAATTGTTGATCCCACCAGTGAGGATAGACATAATTATGTAGATCTATCCTCTCTGTCTGTTATCATCTATCTAGCTAGCCAGATAGATGGTACTGTCTCTGTCCCACTGAGACAGGGCAAACTGAGTTCGCTATAAATAAGCCCGCATGATATAATTCTATTCTGGCCTGCTTAAGTATCTCGTAAAATCCAGTTCCTTGTTCAAATCCTCATAGCAACCTGTCGACCTAATTGGCTTTGTTGATGACACTTCATCTGACCCAGATGGCCAAGGATATATTATCAAATCACAGCATGCACGTAGAGTAGATGTGTACATGTGTGTATGTGCCGGTAAATCCCACTTAAAAATGCGCTCATGCGCAGCATGCGGAGCAGTAATTGGTGACATTATTATTTTCTTCCTACCTTTTTTTTATCTATTTCTGAATTACTGCCTGTTTATGTCTATTTTCTTTTGTCTATCTTACATTCAGAGTGCTTTTTTCAATCCGTCTCTCTCATTCTCTCTCTCTCTCTCTCTCTCTCTCTCTCTCTCTCTCTCTCTCTCTCTCTCTCTCTCTCTCTATATATATATATATATATATATATATATATATATATATATATATATCTCCCTCCTTCCCTCCCTCCCTCTCTCTCTCTCTCTCTCTCTCTCTCTCTCTCTCTCTCTCTCTCTCTCTCTCTCTCTCTCTCTCTCCCTCTCTCTCGCTGCTCACACGTTTCTGTTATTCAAGTTTTTAATAGAAAGAAATTTAGAAACTCAAATATTCGCTTCGCAAACTTACCAGTTGAGAGCCCTGAAACATAAAAATAATTTTCAAAAAAAAAAAAAAAGGTGAAAGGACCCCACTTTATCCTCGGAGCTCGGAAGCACCTCAGCAGCTTCATCTACCAGTTAATTATACTTACAGCACAGAAAGCCCATTCCAAGCAATACTGGCCTTAGTCTTTAATACTTTTGATACAAGAAGGAAAATGTTGCTATTGAGATTTTTTTTCTACATACTGTAAAAAAGTAATGTTAAAGAAGGTTGATATCATAAAATTTTTTCGCTCTATTGGTTTGATCTTTCTTGTTCTATCGATAAGGTGAGCATGCCCGACATTGTTGTCCACCTCGTGATCAATGGATTTTGTTTAAGCAAGTAAATATCTCTTGCCCTCGTAAAATAATGCAGAATTAACATATGAGTATCGTCGTCTGTATAAATGTTATGATTATTATCATAAATATCATCACCATGGTCATCTTCATCATTAACATAATCATCATCATCGTCGTCATCACAATCATAACGATCAATCCGATTACTATTATTATTATTATTATTATTATTATTATTATTATTATTATTATTATTATTATTATTATTATTATTATTATTATTATTATTATTATTATTATTATTATTATTATTATTATTATTATTATTATTATTATTATTATTATAATTATTATTATTATTATTATTATTATTATTATTATTATTATTATTATTATTATTATTATTATTATTATTATTATTATTATTATAATTATTATTGTTGTTGTTGTTTTTGTTATTGTTGTTTTGTTGATGTTATTTTTTATGGCAATGGCGATAATTTAAATGAAAATATCAAAGACGTTCTCATAATTACAAGGAAAACAGAGGTAAATTTATCTATTCAACTTCTCTTTTCATCTTTCACTTATATTAATTGTAAACTATTTTTTGGGATCACTTTTTTAAACCGGCAAATTCATTTTGTGTGTGTGTGACTTTTCGGTAATCATTTAATTTAGTTAGATTTTTTTTTTGCGCAAGGACATTATGTTTACGTTTTTCCTTATTACATTGTATAGCTAGATTATAATGAAGATGTGTTTATTTTGGCGAAAGATCGACCATAGACGGAGCGAGCCAGTTACACCTGCGGCTATAACACACGAGGTGTGTGTGTGTGTACGTGTGTGTTGAAAAAAAAAACGTCCGGGGGGAGGGGGGGAAACAGTATTTCTCAACTGGATTTTCCCAGGACTGTAAGAAATAACTGACTGGTGGAATTCAAAATAGTTAGAACATAAAAACTCTCTCTCTCTCTCTCTCTCTCTCTCTCTCTCTCTCTCTCTCTCTCTCTCTCTCTCTCTCTCTCTCTTTCTCTTTTTCTCTCTCTCTCTTTCTCTTTTTCTCTCTCTCTCTCTTTCTCTTTCTCTCTCTCTCTCTCTCTCTCTCTCTCTCTCTCTCTCTCTCTCTCTCTCTCTCTCTCTCTCTCTCTTATCTACAGAAAAAAGGAGAGTGAGAGAGGAAGAGGAGGAAGAGCTTGCAGTAGACCGGAACAGAGGCTGACATTTATTGAGATAAGCTTAAGAACAAGCAGACGAGACGAGGTAAAAAGAAAAAGAATTCATGGAGCGAAGAACTACATGACGTGGTTATTGTTTTAAAAGGCGACTAAAAATAAAGACGTACACAGGCACGAGTAGATAAAGACAAAAAGTGAGTAATGTAAAAAGGGCGAAAGAAAGAGTGGGCGATAGCGAGAAAGAGTGTGTGTGTGTGTGTGTGAGAGAGAGAGAGAGAGAGAGAGAGAGAGAGAGAGATATCAAGAGGGGAAGGGTAAGGGTTGTGCTTCGGGTGTTGATGTAAGGTCATAAAATGTTAACAATGAGAACAAAAGAAAATGATAGATCTACATTATGTCCTTTCTTGATGACGTCACGAGATGTCACCAGATGTATCAGGAAACAAACCATTGTGTTCTCCTTAAGACTGTAACCTGGTACTCACTTGTTAGTACCTCGTCAAGAGGTATATGTTTATTCGATATGTTATAATGTATTTATAGATGTACTTATTATTTCTATAGTTGTCTCTGCCTTGCCTTTATAAAGCTTTAATTTTTGTTAGAAGACACTCAGGCTGAATCATCTTTGATGTAGGTTTGAATAGACTTAGTTAAGGAATGAAAATCTCCGAGGCTAACAGACGTATTCAGATGAGTGTGATCAACATAGTGGCGCGAGATGGAGCAAGTGAAAGGTCGAGGAAATAAGAGGAAAAAAGGTTTGCAGCTAACACTCTACCTTGAGCGACCCCGAATCTGAGAAAAAAACTAGTTGACGGAAAGTTGCTCTATCGATGTGAGAATCTTCGATTCTTTTAATATATCAAAAATCTGAGATGTGAAACCAAATAACTCAGCAGGTCCACTGAAACGTCACGAGAAAGATGAATCATTCTTTATACTTATAGTACACAAGTAAGGAACCGCACGGGCCCATTCTAGCGTCAATATAAAAGGTCCTTTGCTACCTGCCAACCACTCCACCACAATTAGGACCAAACTACAATGTGGGTGGGACCTTGCTAATTGTAGACGTGTCATTATAACGCATGTCCGTAGGGTTATTACTGGAAGTTGGGGATCAAACCTAGACGCTTCGACGCATCTCATCTTATATGAAGAGACGTTTGTTGTTTTAATTTTAAATAAATGTTCATTGTCGGTGATCAGCAAATTCAAAAAAAAATGTTGCCCATAAGCATGAGTACCAAATTATGCACCGAAAAATGCCGACACATAAAGGGAGCACAGAGAGAGAGAGAGAGAGAGAGAGAGAGAGAGAGAGAGAGAGAGAGAGAGAGAGAGAGAGAGAGAGAGAGAGAGAGAGAGAGAGAGAGAGAGAAATAGAGAGACAGACAGACAGACAGAGACAGAGAAAAGGAAAAAGGGGGTGTAGAGGAGAAGCAAAATAGAAAGACAAGGAGAAAGAAACCAATATGGCTATAGTTTTCGTCTGTGTCGCTGCTTATTACTACACTGTATCAGTATTCATTCTATATATATATATATATATATATATATATATATATATATATATATATATAAAATATACGCATATATTATATCATGCACTGCCTATAGTTAGGTGTCCATTTATAGAAAAGTGGTCTGAAGAAAATGTAGGTTGTTCTTTCCTAGTCAGCATGTCTTGACAGTGAAAGTTCTAGTACATGTATATCGTGTTGTCAGTAGATGTATCTCTCCTATCTACATGTATTCAATATTTGCAAATGTATTTTACATGCATTTACTACATCTATGTCTTCTGCCTATAGTTAGGTATCCATTGTTAGAAAAGTGGTCTGAAGAAAATGTAAATTGTTCTTTCCCAGTCAGTATGTCTTGACAGTGAAAGTTTTAATATATCGCTTTGTCAGTAGATGTATCTCTCCTATATACATGTATTGAATATTTGCAAATGTATTTTACATGCATTTACTACATCTATGTCTTGGAATACAACATATACATATACATGTAATTATATGGTTCAGATACATCCTACTGCCAGTGTTCTGGTGCTCACGCCCCTAGGCATGGTTCTCAATTATAAACCGGGTGCTGCACCTGCATCTTGCATCAAACGAAAGGAGTTATTGAGCCCCATGTCTAAGCATGCAATTTGATTAGCCCTGATCTTTTCTGATAGCATTACCATTCTGTAAATTGGGCAATTGGTAACCTTGAACAACTCTTTTAATTAAGGGCTAATAGAAAAAAAAAACACCTTTGTAACTAAGATATGACATGCATGTACATTAAAGCAGTAAAGTGAAGGAGTTACTACAATCATGATCTTTGATAAGGATGAACTCGGCACCGCCGCATCACGAACTCGACGCACTTACCATTCTACCATGCTCCTTTATAAAGAGAACTGCGGAGAAATAAAATTCTATTAACCTTTCGAGAGAAAAAAAAAAAAGAGACAAAGAGGAAAAGCTAGGCGTAGTGAAGATAAAAAAAAAGAGGTGCTAACGGCTCAGGTGGACAAAAAGATAAAAAAAGAGAGATACGCAAATAGACTTTTAGATTTTTCAATGCATTAACACCTAGTATCTAGATAGATAGATAGATAGAGGGATGGATAAATAGATGGACATATAGATAGATTATAGTAAAAGAGATATTTTATAGATAGGTATTTAAAGAAAAGATATTTTACATATACATGTAGATTGGTAGATAGACAGATTAACAGAAAGATACCGGTATATAGATAGATAGATAGATCTTTAGATACATATACAGGAACAAAGAGGTAATAGCGGCATTAAGTCTCTAGCGCGATCGCCATAACTACCTTAGACTACAGACTAGTAAAGGAGATTAGGGCAGCCTGATTATATGGTTCAGTCTTCAGAATCAGATAAAGTGTTGCAATTAATGAGCTTGGATCTACCTTCTATTGTTTTAATACTGAATTGTTGAGTTATTTATGGAGCATACTTGTAACACAGAACGGGTACATTTAATGCGATACATGTAAAATGATTCTCTAATAAATTCAATAAATCTTTTTGCGAAACTTAAAGGTTAGAGGGCTTTTGTCTATTCTAATCGTCTTTATATACCTGCGCCTGTGTACGTCTTTATTTTTATACGCCTTTTAAAACAATAATTTCATTCACTTGCCAGGCGCCTTCCTAGTCGTTCAGAAAAATTCAAGCATCAATTTTAAAAGATAAGAGGCCTTTGGTGTTATTGATATAGGCCCAGGCGTATGCTTTCAAAGTCCAAAAAAAAAAACCAGTTTGAACCTGATTGTAAGGTTAAATTCCATTTTATTGGGCTAGAAAGCTATGAAAATAATATCAGGGCACTTTTCCAGAGAAGAGTTCAAGGAAAAAGGATGCGATAGAGGGACTAAATTTTTTTATTCACTCGGGGAGGGAGAGCATTACTTGGGAGGGAGGAAGAGAGGCAGACAAACATAGAGAGAGAGACACACACACATAGAGTTAAGCAGTTTCGAAGATAGGCAATTAGCCGAGTAGAGAAGAGAGAGAGAGAGAGAGAGAGAGAGAGAGAGAGAGAGAGAGAGAGAGAGAGAGAGAGAGAGAGAGAGAGAGAGAGAGAGAGAGAGAGAGAGAGAGAGAGAGAGAGAGAGAGAGAGAGAGAAAGAGAGAGGGAGGGAGAGAGAGACGCAGTTGTATGGGAGAACCCAAAGGAGGAATTAAACTTTTAAAGAGTAAGACGAGGGAAAAGGCGGGGGAATGTACATTACCACGTTCAATCGAAATAGATAAGGTCGTATTCATTAAGAAAAAAAAAAGTAATATGCGTGACTTCCCATTTAAATTCTAATACAACAGGCCAATTTGTTAATGAATCAACCTTTAAACCAAGTACAGTGTACACACTACATGCCCTGACAATACAATGATACAGCCAGTTGGATCCGCCAAGAACCTTACACGACGAGTTGCATTCAAATTACACAACCACATGTTACATTACGGCTCTTTGTGTGGTGTGCGCTTGGCAAGTAAAAAAAAAAAGCTAATCAAAATACAAGATAGGAAGTGAAAATCATTAGTTCATTGAGTTTGTTTATAATTTGATGATGATGATGATAATGATAATAATAATAATAATAATAATAATAATAATAATAATAATAATAATAATAATAATAATAATAATAATAATAATAATAATAATAAGGTAAGAGCCGAAACCAGAAGCAGCATAAAAGCCTGAAATCAAAGTTAATCTGAGTGATTTACATCCTTGTTCGCTATAAAGGGTTGTTCAAAAACGGCTTAGAAAGGTCTGTTGAAACAAATCCGATATGTTATGGAGCCGTGAAGGTTTAGCATGGCTTCAACCTCCAGGGGTTTAAAAGTTAAACAAAACAATGCGTAGTGTTACTTAATATTATAGAACTGTAAGCCTTAGCAACGCGATACAAAAAGTTTGACCTCGATCTGTCAAAGATTATAAACACCGATACAAAAGCCAGTTTATAGTAAGCCTATGTTATTGACAGCTGAGAGAAGAGCTAGAACCAATCGATGAAATCACACCGATTGGGCGTGCAACTGCCACTGGTCTTCACCAGCGGGCTATAGGCCTAACTCAACAGCGCTGGGAGCTGCGGCGTGTGTTCATTACGGTAGACACGAGTTCAATCTATGGGCTACAGCTGCATGCGTGTAATTGTGGAAGACAGTGCCAAGAATTGGTTCCAAATAATTGCTGTTTTAACAGCTTAACATAGAAGGAAGGAGAGAAACCGATTGGTGATTTATTATCATTGGCTCATTAATTATTTTAAAGGTATGCGTGGTGATTTTTTACACCTTTAGGCAACATATGCGTGGTGATTATTTACACCTTTAGGTTACATATGCGAGGTGATTTTTTTACACCTTTAGGCTTCTCATGCAGATAAAAAGAAAAGGGAGAGGAATGGATACGTGGTATAACTGAGGCAAGAAAATTTGGGAAATAAGAGAGAGGAGAATAAATCCATGAAAAGCAAGGATATACAAGAAGAGGGATGAGAAAGGGAGGGATAGACACGCAAGCAGAGAGAGAGAGCGAGAGAGAGCGAGAGAGAGAGAGAGAGAGAGAGAGAGAGAGAGAGAGAGAGAGAGAGAGAGAGAGAGAGAGAGGCAAAACATAAAAATTACTGTACGGTTGATATATAATTGTTCATGTGCAACTTTTGCAATGTAGAACAAAGCTTTAAATATTTCTAAAGTATGAAAACGATTATTAACGCTAATAATATTAAGGGTAATATAACTGTGATTGACAGGAAAATTTGGAACTGAAGACCCTTTACATTTTATAATATTACAATTTATTTTTCAACTTTTTCTTTTATCACTCAGCAATCTCAAATTTTCGGCCACTTCACAATGTGTTAATTCAGTCTGTTTTCACTCTAGAATAACTAGAATGAAACTAACCACATGTTCAAATACATGTATATAACTTATCAGCAAGAATGCATGTATGGTTCCAACTTTTGCGCATCACTGCAATGTCTACAGTACAACTAGCACATCCATCCTAGAATTTAGGACACTTCTTACAGATGCCTAGAATAGGCTAAATTTACTAAGGGGCTACATAAAGACTAGGGCAACGCTTTAGTCGGGAACGGAAAAATCATTGAAGCTTGTTGATCTTTGCACTATAGGTTATTTCAGAAAATGTACTAGTTTAATGGTGTGTGCACTGATTAAATCAGTTTTGTAAGTAAATTATGGTAAGGTAAAACAGAGCAGAACAAAAGAGGAGAACGAGGGGGGGAAGAAAAAGGAGGAGGTGGAGGGGAGGAGCAGAAAAAAAAAAGAAGAAAAAGAGAAAGAAAAAGAAGACAGATCGGCAACAGACGAAAAAAGTCAACAAAGACTCCCATTCAAACACACAAGTAAAATCTCAGTGAGGATACAACCAAAGCAACTAGAGGAAAGAAAACACCACTTCAGTTTTTGAAAAGATCATTCGAACAACCTTTAATATCATTTTTTGAAACAGAAAAAAAAATAGAAATAATATGAAAAAGTACATTTGTAGGCCAATGATGTAATGTAAACAAATTCGGATGAGATAGGCCCTATGGGCATACGAAATGGAAACACGAACTTTGAATCAATGAACATTATTGTTATTTAAGATAGAAAAATGACCAAAAAAAGGGTGTAATTATATTCTATTTACACTTTCTTGCAAGCACATTTTAACTTTATAAAAAGTTTATACATGGGTCCCAGATCTCTCAGTACACATTCCTCCCTTGGAATCAACAATCCCGTCAGGACACACAGGACTCGGCATATATATTTTTTTCCTGACCTTTGTACACTTGGAAGATAAATATGAACAATATTCTCTCGTGTCTCTAACTCTCTTTCTCAACAATCTTACAGATCTATCACACAGCTCATATTTAAAATCAACAGCAATAAAAACTATTTCTATTTTTTTTTTTTGCTCATTACAAAGGTCTACAATATCAAATTTATAAAGAAAGTCAGCTTAGCATTCATATTTCAGTCTGCTAACAAATTCGAAGTTTCTCCGTTAAAGCATAACGAATTTAAGTAGGAGTACATTCCAGTGAAATTGTATAGCTCAAAGGTTACCTCGTGATACAGATAGACTTTGTGGCCTGTCTTTCAACCCCTAGGCTACTGTATAGATATCGCTGGCAGACTATATACATTTCTATTAACATTAGGCCTACATGTACACCTACTTCATTACCTAGATCCCACCCAAAGCCCCATACTACCGACTGAACTACATGTACTCAAAAGGTTCCAAATTTTCTCTGGGTCCCAAATTGGTGTTTTCATTTAACTCGGATTATCTGAAACAATGTAGGGTCATCATCATTGTTCATGTTTACTTTCGCCTCTTCGCTCCTGGCCCTAGCACTAGCAGGATACACTGACCTGACGCGTTTAATATGATCTCATCTTTATGGCCTTGGAATCTGACCAGATAGGCTTCCAGTACTGATATATCATTTACTTAGCGACTTACGTCACCGAGATTCAAGATTACATTCACAGATGCTTGCCAAGACTTACAAGGACACGCCTAATACAAAGTAAGATGTACATGTACAAACTATGTTCTAACTCTAGGTTTAAGTTCGCACCCTTGATCTTGATCAAAGGTGAAACTGTTACGTGTTATAACAGGTGTTAATGTTATTTGCGTAAGTTTACTGGTGTCACAAAACTAAATGAATGACTTGAATTATCGCCACACAAATGATAGTCAGGATGTAAGGGAGGAAGATGGTGTGAAAGAACTATACCTTATCATTAAGAGTGATACATTTTTTACTGTAAAAACATGGATGTAAACATGTAGCAATTAACGTCAAGAAAGGAAGACAATTTTGTCTTAAATATTCTAAAAGTCTGAATATTTTTGCATATAGGCCTACATACTGGAAACTTAATTTTTCTGCAAGTCTGTAGATCAAAACTAAGGATGATACATAGTCACAAAACCTATTATCTCATCCTATAACTTTACAAACTTTTCTTCTCAGGAACAATTCTTCCCTGCAATATTATATAAAACAGCACAATATTAATGAGATGGGACATGCTCTAACAATGTCTGACTAATAACAGCCTGCCCCCCCCCTCAAAAAAAAACGGACTTTTTCGTGCCCGAAGAGAGAGAGACGTGAAGCCATAGGATGCAGTGAACAAGCTTGGTCGGCTACTGGCACAGAATCGCTGTAGATTAAAGTCAATCTCTCATATATAGCTATATCAACACCATTCGCTGTGTAATGAGCTCGTCCAACAATCGTATGGTTGTACATACACATACACAAATGTACCGACAATGTCAACAAAATTAAAGCAAAGCATTTACTAACAAACTACATGTAATGGTATTACTGTTATTCTCTGAAACAGTTATTCATCAATCACTCTCAGCTACCTAGTAGCCCTCTCTGCAAAGCCTTTCATAAAATCAGCTTTTCGTCGATATCAAAATGTACATGTCATTTCTCTACACATCGCACGCAGACCTTTACAATAAATTAAATCATTAGAAGCAGTAATGCAGTATGTACACAATGGATGTTGAAGAGATCAGAGACGCGGCGCATGTGTAGTTTCAAGCACCTGTTTTCACAATTGATACAAAGACATGTACGCTATCTTCAAGTCTAATGCAATGTTTTACAAAACACATGAACACTTACGTCAAAAGAAAACATTTTAACAGATATTACGAGAGAAACACGGAAAAAAAAAATTGTAAAGAATCAAAAGGTTGACAAATTGTGAAGAGCCCTAACAATGCCATTGAATACATTATGTAGCCCACTTCCTTGTCACATACACACTGCCGTGAAAACATACACCGAGTCGTGTTGGGAAAAAAAATGTAAGATTTAAAACATCTATCAAAAAGATTTTCTAATGAACAGTCGTTAGGATTTACTACTTGTGAAGTTACATTAAAATTAAATTATGGCTCCACTGATTTTACTGATCCTCCAACAAAACACAACCCCTGGTTACCATTATAATAGACTGACAGGTTTAAGCATGGCACCCCACCACCACTCTTCCTCCCCCCCTCCTTTTTATTTACTTTTTAAACCAAAAACACATCGGTACTATACGTGTGAAAGTAGTGTTGCAGGAAAAGGAGAAAGAGAAGAAGGAGAGAGAGAGAGAGAGAGAGAGAGAGAGAGAGAGAGAGAGAGAGAGAGAGAGAGAGAGAGAGAGAGAGAGAGAGAGAGAGAGATGAGGTGAATAATGTAACAGCCTGAAAATAAGCTATTCTGCCAAGACTATTTCAACCTCCCACTGGTGTAATTGGTTTGGTGCCGTATTGGCTCATTGCACAATCAATTCAGATAAAAAAGAAGATATAATAAATACCATGTAGCCCTATACATGCATCCAAATAACTTTACAGGAGGGCCCATGCGTCACCTGCAACAATCAAGTGACCTCCACTGACTCAGGCCAGTTTCCTAACAATGAAAATCACAGTATTCAGTTGCATTCAAGCACAGAATTAGATTTAGATTTTGGGGCAGTGCAAACAATAAACTGTACATGATACGATATAATGTACTAGACTATCTGGTTTTTTTTTAAAAAAAAAATGTTAAACCAGATACCAGTTCATGTATTGCAACGTTCGTGATTTTTACAGGTCAAATAAAATTAGACCTAAATGATAAATCTAGACATAAGTTTTAAACTGGCCCTGGCAGCGCCTCACAACAGTAGCCAGGCTTATAAATGCATTTGACCTTAGGTATGCAGGGCTTGGCCGGCCCGCCGGCCAGCCAGCCACACCGCCCACTGTGCTGCTAAGTTCAGCTCGCTTTGGAAACCTAAGCGTGTTGTGTGCGAATCCGGGCAAAACACCCGGTGAAACTGGGACACACAGTTGGAATGACCTGGGCAAAAGCCTTGCCTGGCCCTGCTCTGGATGCTAGTGGCCTTGTCATGCCGGTTCTGTCAACACAGAATGGGTGACCATGACAAATCACTTCTTTAATAAAAAAAATTTGGATCTAAAACAAATACAGGCCCACTACAAAGATACAAAATGTACTACATGTGTGTTACTGCATTGAAAATATGAAAAACGTTTAAGCATAACTTACAACTTAAGGCAAAATGAAAAAAAAAAAAAGAACCTGACCTGTAAACAACATTGACAAAGGTGAAGATTTATTTTTACTGTATGTTTAACTATTCTCTGTAGAGTCATAATATCAGGCTTACATGCACCTGTAAAAAAAAGTAAGTTGAAAGAAGAAAAAAAACATCTAGAATCTATTACTTACATAAATGAATTGAAAAAAAAAAGTAAGCAGGCAATACGCAAATATCTTTGAATTAAACATTGAAAATTGCCATACTTGAAATATATACATTAATTGCTTTGAATTCAAACAATAAATAGAATGGTTAACTGACAAACTGATTCAAAAATAAAAAGAATAGAAAAAAAAAAAAGTAATTTATAAAAGGCTAACAAATGAGAATCAGAGCTGAAGGATGAAAAACATGCTTTACAACCAACTCTGTCAAATATGTGACCACATACACACACAAGTACATTGTGTAGAAACCTGTTCAACCCTCCCATTAGCAACCAATACAGTAGCAAACTTTATAACAAGTTTTGTATTGCACATGATGTGGAAGCAGGATAGTTTAGATCTTACAGACTCTAACACTAGTAACAAGAGGAATAAGGAGTGAAAAATCATGCAAGTCTAGAAAAATTTATGAAAATCGTTACCCTGGTAATGTTTATGAACTTCAGTAATGAGTAAATGGTTGAGACAGGCAAGACTTCCTTACCGGCCCACACGCTTCGAGATAAAAATTTTGCAATACAAAATGAAAGCAGTATGAGTCTGTTTTTTGTTGCAAGACATAAGCACTACTACTAAAGATTAATTTTATACAATAATTCAATATCAAATACTGTTATCTTTCACAAGTACATGTATTTGAAAGTGATTAGACCAAATAGATTAGATTCAGACAAAATATTAAAACCTTACTCACTGGCACATCTTTGTCCGATTTATTGAGTTTTTTAAAGTCTTAACCTTGTTCTATATTATACAGGATTTAATGATTTGAAGGCATGGTATCTATAATCTTCCTCCTATGTCATAAGTACCGGTATTTATGAATGACAGGAGTTCACAATCTGTATCAATCAAGTGTATGACACAGACATTGCTGATATAATTTGTGATGACGTTTCTGATTTCATAAGAACTGTTTCCTGGAGCTACATTTTCATCAAAACTATTCTACATAATCGCCAAGATGTGCATCTCCAGTCTACATGCTAAACTGTATGCTTTTATTTTGTAAATTTATTTCCAATTCAAAGGAATGAGATCTATACAAGAAGGGGTTTAATTAACATAGTGTCAATGATAAGTAGAAAATAAAATATAATTTGTTCAACGAAATGCATGGAGATTACCTAAATCTCAAAGGCCATGATCAAAAATTGTAATAATCACTAATACCCAATATCACCACTGCCACTACATAATTAAGCAAACTCCGTTCACAAAAATAATTCATATTTTTAAACAGACACCTAAATTATCAGGTAAAATTGCAGATGTCGACCCACCTAACATCAGGGTTCACAATTGAATGTTTCCCAACAAAATCAAAACTTGTAGGTTAATGAGATTTAGAGGAACACAGAAATGCTTATATCTTGAAAGTATTAGGCTATTTATGACACATAAAACCTTCATATTCGTGTTCAGCATGTCAAATGCATTGAGAAAAACACAATTTTAAATGTTAGGGTGAGTTGGGCCGATATCTGCAATAATAACGATTATCATTACCCTAGATTTAGTCAGAATCATATCTAATCTAAAAAGTCTTGGTTTCACAAAGAATTAATTTTAGATCTGATGTAAATTGTAATGTTGCCAGTCCTGATTCCAATCTTGTGATGGGGAGCATTTATACCGATTGGCGATTTTCTTGTTAAATTTAGGCCTAGAATTTACATCTAGATCTAGATAGTAGATCTAGACTCAGAAATGTCTTATGTGTTGAATCGTTTATATTTATATTCACACTCACAGACTAAATGATGAAACTGATGAAATACCGCTTTGCGTCGATGAAACCTCTCTCTCGTAGCGACTACTGAGCACCTTAGCAGTCTCTGTCATCTGGTGTAGGATTCCAAACAAACCGCGAAGATGAAACCTGAAAGCTGCAGCAGTTTTCCGAGCATTTTCATTAGAAGGGTCATTCTCATTTGTGCTGTCATCAGAATCTTCATTTGACTCTTCGTCATTGAGGTTAGGCCCTACTGTTATTTCTTTGCGAATAGCGTGTAGCATAACGTAAAAGCTATACAAATCACCGTTTAACTGGTGTGTGGAAATAACAGCTTTGTTATTATTTACCTCAGGAACTGCAGGAGAAACTGATTCGACAGGTATGTCCCTCAGGCGGCAAGGAATCATAACCGTTTCATCCATTGAGTCGACTGCTTGGACGAAATTTTTAATGGCATTTAGAAGTGACTGTTGCCCATCGATTGCCAAGCTGGAACGTCGGCTGTTGTTGTTCAATCCAGACATCTTGAGACTGTAAATAGTTCTAGATTTAGATTATATGAATTCAATATATTCTGAACAATTTCTGGAAATGATGGAATCCTGTTGAGCTGATTTTGTCGGGATGCCGTGTCTCACAATGTTATATTATGCTTAAAACGGCACAAGCTGATAACAGCAGAATAGAAAATTCGTGATGCAATCGCACATAGGAATCAACTTCACTTTCGCTAATGTTCAATAGACTTCAGGACTTCAGTTGTTTATAAACTTCAGTCGCAGGATCAACGAAGATAAAACCCTAAAATCTAGATCCAGTCAGGTCCTAACGCAGGATGGCTAGTTCACAGGAGGAAAATTCTTGATAGGCTGTGAGCAAGTATGCAATGCTAAGGTTGTGAATCACGTCTGGATACCATGTACATGGAGGGGGTGTTTAATTTCGAAAATGCGAATCAGATTAAAGGTCCTCTAAATCTTTCGCTAAATAAGATGAAATGTGTTTGCATTAAATGTTGAGTTTCTATATGGAAATATATCAATTTAAAAACTTCTCTTTGCATTCTAATAGAAATGGTTTGATGTGATTGTCCAGTCTCCGGTGGTTTTTATAGATTCAATGGTAAGCTGCATCCCCTACCGGCGAAAATGGACTTAACGCCTCGATACATAGAGTGAAGTGGGAGGGGTGACTATCAAGTGATTTCATTGGACGAGACAGATCAGCTGCGGAGAGTGTGATCACCAAGGACGCTACAACCTACGGTGAGGCAAACAAAGCTAACTGGCAAGGCCAATGCGACCACGCTCCCAGCACGCAAGCGAGGGTAAACTAATCCAAGTACAATGGTCCAATGAGAGATTTGCCTTCAAGTAAAAGAACTGAGCGGGGACCATTGCGACCTACCATTCTATCACATGCTCCCGTGATGATGCAATGCTGTGCTGGGGGAATGCGCATCATCAGTTGTCGCACCATCATTCTACGTAATGGGCTGTTAATTTTTTTTTGTATGCGTTGAGGTAAAAGAAAGAACGTTGTAACTTATCTGATATTTTTTCATTCAAGACTGCCCTCTTTAAAAACATTGAAAAGATTAGCAATACATCGCCAGAACAGATCTCAAGGTCACTTCAAGTTGAGAGGATTTGTGGACCTAAATTAATCCTCGCGTGACGGGCGAATGACCATGACGATGTTGGCAAAATTTGTTGGCTGAAAATTGAGAGGGCGTAACTTACTGACCACGTGGAAAAGACTACAAACTGAACCCATTGTTCCTCTAGCTAAACATGGTAGAACACACACACACACACACGTACACACGCTCTCTTTGAAATAAGCACACAACGAAGACATCAGTATGCTTTGTATGTAGAGCACACCAACCCAGAAACTCATCTTTAGGGAAGAGAGAGAGAGAGAGATGCATGGACGTAGGTGGAAGGAGAAAAAGAGTAGGAGGAACAAGATAACGATACGAAAAGATGGGCTTCACCCACGTGATGAGGGCCTCTGGCAGTACCGTCATTCTAACCAGATAGATGGTACTGGCCTCTAGCCTCAACCCATGACCTGATCTTAAAATTTAGGTCATAGAACTTGATGTGAAAATATAAAAAACAAACCTTCAGATAAAGCTTGTGTACAATGTCATGTTTAAGTGGTTCGAGGTCTCAGGTGACGTTACTAAACTTTAAGATTATTATTTTTAGTGGCTGAAAGTAAAAGGTCATCCATGGGGCCTGATGTTACTTGTTGCAACGGCGACTTGCTCTAGTATTGAGAGCTTTAAAAAAAAAAAAAATTCCTCAGGTAAAAAAAATTGTATATATATATATATATATATATATATATATATATATATTGAAGATAAGTTGGAATAATTGATATATATATATATATATATGTATGTATGTATGTATATATATATATATATATATATATATATATATATATATACATTATTTCTTAGAAATCAAGCCTTTTTTTACCCTCGGAAAGGAAAGAACCTGAGAAAATCTTGATAGAAAATAATGCTTGTGCAATGTAGAGATTTCTGCAAAGCTCCTCTGATCTCTGGGGAATTCCAGTCAAAGAAGGGGCACTAGGGAGAGTATGATCAGCGTGAAGAAAAATTCTCTATCAGATAAACCAAGTAAGAACTTCTGTCAAATCGTTGTACTGTATTGTTTAGGCATTATATTGGTGACCTAAATAGGTCTTAATCAAAACATTCTTAGAATCCTCTGGACGTTTTGTGTTTTCTAAGAATGGTATTGACTTGACATAATTATTTGAAAGGTCTCTGGTTGTTTTGTCGTTGTTAGTTGTTTTTATTTGATTTAACAGGCATTTGAATTTATACAACTTGGTATAAATAAATTTATCACATACAAAGGTTATGTCGCTCGGTTTAAATTGTAAAATACCCCCTCCCCCCACCCCCCCCCAAAAAAAAAAAAAAAAAAAAGACCTACGAGTTTCCTTAATATGTAGGTCCCTTCACAAAGTAATACATAGATTCTTACGCCCATCTTTCCCTAAAACAGGTAGGGAGAGGCAGATATACCAAGAGTTAGAGACACAGAGACAGAGAGACAGTCCGGAAGGACAGAGAGAGAGAGAGAGAGAGAAAGAAAGAGAGAGAGAGAGAGAGAGAGAGAGAGAGAGAGAGAGAGAGAGAGAGAGAGAGAGAGAGAGAGAGAGAGAGAGAGAGAGAGAGAGAGAGAGAGCACCTAGAGAAGTGGTGATGGTTGAAAAAATGAAAGTGTTATTACTGGTCTGCCTCTTGGTAAAAGTTAAGTACTAAGGGAGGTAATCGATGTAAAAATACTCGAGCCTATTTTCGATGCAGCTACATTTCCTGATGTGCGGCCACAAAACGGTGTACATTGTAATGTTAAGCCTACTGGTTACTGTTGTTTCCAGAGGAGTGGCAGTGGTGCTCATCTCGCATCTCGACAGCTCTGGTTTGGACAGAGTTGCTCTGTAAGGAATTAAAAAGGCTTCTGTAACCAAAAGGTAGATATCACTTAATCACCAAGTTCCTTTCTCCTATTTAAAAGCCTACTTCATAAAAAAAAAACAAAAAAACTAGTAGAACAAAATTTTAAATACATATGAAAAGAGCTGCGATAAAGCTGGAGCTTTAATCGAAAACGTTTGTATAGAAAAATAAATACACCTAAGAAGTATGATTAAAATGCAGCCTCCAAAAGATAAAGGGTTGTTACGTAACGAATTCTGGGTATGGCCGATTCATAGTTTGAATAGAGATAAACTTTGTGACTTGACTTACTGACTTAGGGCCTTCCGCGTCTCAGTCGTCCGACGGGGGCGCTTCGGCAGCTTTTCGGATTCTCGTCGACAGTTCTCTCCATTGCTGTCTGTTCTGGGCGATGCATCTTAGGTGTTCGAGGTCTTCCCTAGTTGTGAGTTGTAGTGTGTTTTCTTGTAGTCTTGATAGGTCTTTGTTGAGGACGACTGGTAGTGTTGTTAAAGGGCGGCCCCGAAACTTTTTTCCGTGTGTGGCGAAATAGCTGTTCATTGATTTATTAGCAGGTATTTCAATATTTCTTCTAAGTATGTGCCCGAAAAGGCGCCACCTGTTCTCAAGTATATAAATAGAAAGGGGTGTTCCTCGCACTTGTTATAAAGAGATGAATTTGTGATTTTAACGTGGTATTTTGATGTTGAGAACTTTCCTTAGCTGTTTACGATGAAATGCATTTAATTTTTCTTCTTCAGATTTTGTCAGTGCCCAGGTGCCGCAGTTGTAGACAAGTATTGATTTTACGAGCGACCTGTATAATTTCAGCTTGGTCTTTCTTTTAATCTTATCTCCTTTGATCCAGACATATAGAAGCTTTGACATTTCTGCATTGGATAGTCGTTTCCTACTCTCAAAGTCATCTTCGTCGCCAATGAGAGTTCCAACTATTTTTGTATTTTTATACTCTGTTCCAGCTCTTGACAACGTTGTAAACTCTGTCTTATCTATATTGACCAGTAGATTGTATTTATGTAAGGTGTTTTGTACTTCTTCCTTATCGACGAAATTCAGACCAACAAAATCTACGTCGTCAGCGTATGCAATCTCTGTAGGTAGAGTCTTTTCCAGTTCATTGGTCGGTCGTGGCAAGATGGTTCTTACTTCTTTCAGGGCATTCTCTAAATATACTGAAAACAATACGGGGCTAAGACTGTCTCCTTGCGGGGTGCCTATGTTGCTCACAAAGGGTCTTTCCTTTGTTGCACCATTGATCCTAGTGTTAATGACTGTATCGCTTAAGAGAAAACGTATTATTCTCAGCTCATCTTCTTCAACTATGCGTTCTATTATGTCAAGCAAAATTTGTCTATCTATTGTGTCGAAGGCTGCTGACATGTCAATCCCTGTGATTTTGATCTCGACATCCTCTTTCTTAGCCTTGGCTGCCAGCCATTTATGCGTCCATGCGACGTCGGACGTGCTTCTTTCAGGCCGAAAGCCACTTTGGCTGTGAGATAGATATTCTTCAATGTTCGGTCTTATTCTGTGAAGAGTTATGATTGAAAGAGCCTTTCTGATGGTGTTAAGTAGAGTAATAGGCCTTAAGTTTTAGGTGGACCTTTCGGCTTGCCTGGTTTGGGTATTGCAATTAATTCTCCTGAGTTGATGTTGATTGTTTCGTGTTCTTCAAACACCCTGTTTAATATGTTTGCGATACTTTTATGTAGTAGTGGTGTTCCATATTTGAGGAGCTCTCCACTTATTTCGTCTCCTCCTGGAGCTCTGTTGTTTTTTAAACTTTCTAAGCTTTTTCTCACTTCCTCCGATGTGAATGGTTTATTCAGTTTCCTAGGTATGCCTTGAAACGATGCTATACTTGCTAGGTCTTTGTTTTGAAATTTTTTCTTTAAAAAAGTCCGCTACTATTTCTAAAGTTTGATTAGGATTGATGACGAGCTTTCCTGACGAGTCTTCCACTGACGGATTTTCATAATGTTTTTGATTAAGCAGCTTGACTGCTTTGAACATAGCATTATCTGAGTTTGCCTCATTTATCTTCTGTACTTTTTCTCCAGTTCTTCATTTCTTTGTTCAAGGATCGTTTTCCGAATCGTGTGTAGTACCCTATTTCTTTCATTTCTTAATTTTATCTTTCTTTCTTCGTTATCGGTGTTTTGAATTTGTAGCCTAAGGTCTTTTTGTCTGTTCGATAGCTCAGAAATAGTATCATTCGCGGTGCGTTTTTGTTTGTTACACGTATTTACTCCAGCACTTGCTTTGGCTGACTCTTTAATCGCCTGCTGTACGTTTGTCCATGAATCGCTCACTGTGCTGTTGTTGTTGTCTTGCTCAATTGTTGTCAGCCGCTCATTGAGACCTGTTTTATATTGGTCTAGGCACACTTTGCTGCTAGTTAGGTTGGCTAAGTTTATTTTTGGGGTCTTTGGTGTGTTCTTTTTTGTGTGCCAGAGCTTGCCTTTTTCAAATTTAAAGGTTGATTTAACTAGGCGGTGGTCGCTGTTTGTTAAGGTCCCCGCGTATGATCTTGCGTTCGTTAATAAATGTTTATGTCGCTTTTGACAAATTATGAAGTCAATTTGGTTAAATATTGAGACGACCTTTCCTGTGTCTTTGTCCTTAAATTGCCCTGTCCATGTTGTTATATGCCTGGATGGGTGGTTAAATGCACTATTCGTAATGAAGTAGTCTCTATCTTCACATAACTCTAACAATTTCTCGCCATTGTTGTTTCTTTTTCCTTTTGAAAACTTCCTATGCACGTATCTGTCTTTTGTTTTTGTCCAATTTTTGCGTTGAAATCCCCGGCCAGAATGAGAATGGTGTTTTTTCCTACACAGTTAATGGTTTCGTTGAGTGACTTATAAAAAGAATCTAGTTCGTCTGGGTCTTTTTCTACCTTCTGACTTGTTGGACCATAGACGTTTATAATCGATATAAGTTTAATTTTATCTTCATTTTTAAATGTTTCACTGACGTCTAATTGTAACACACATATTCTGTCATTAACTTTCCAAGTGCGATGAACCTTTTCACTCCAATATTTATTTAGAAGAAATCCATTTCCATAGTGTCTCGAATCACTTTGGAAACACAGAAGGCGCTGATCTTGAATATTTATATCTGTGCCATTTGCAATTTTTGTCTCCTGTAGGCACAACACGTCTCCTTTGTATTTATATAGGTCTGTTGCAAGATTTTCTTTGGATATGTGGCTATTTAGTCCTCTCACATTTAAAGAACACACACTGAATTTCATAGTCCAGAACAGAAAACACAGATAGGTGTTGACTAATATCCGATTAAGCTTAGACTATCCACTGAGCTTGGAGCTCAGCGTCAAGAGGTGTCAGCCATCTTGTCCACTTTGTGATATGATCTAGAATTCAAATTATATTCGATCTTTTGAGAGAATGAGAGATAGAAAGAGAGAGAGAGAGAGAGAGAGAGAGAGAGAGAGAGAGAGAGAGAGAGAGAGAGAGAGAGAGAAGGACAAAAGAAGAATGAGAAGAAGAGATGAGCGGATGAGGGGAGAAGAAGGAGGAGAGGGAGGAAGAAGAGAGGGAGGAGGAGAAGAGGAAAAGATAGAGACGAAACAGAAATCAGAGAGGAAGAATGGAATGAACCTGATGACTTAGAGAGTCGATATGAGAGAGAGAGAGAGAGAGAGAAGGACAAAATGAGAGACGTGGCAGGAGAGAGAGCGCACATTAAGTTTTACTCATTTATTCTTTGCCTATGTCATCAGCCACGGGTCGGCAACATATCTTTTCATTGCAATATTTCCTTTGGTCCGCCATATTTTTCAAATCCTACTCAACTGTTTTTCAATATTTTGATTCACATGATATAATAGCGGCAGCGAACTAGCTTTTTATTTTTCCTTATTAAATAAACAGGCTCGAATTTCTACCAAGCATTTACGAGTTCTCGCTTTATTATGCCATCACCTGAATCTTCAAGCAAGCTGCGCACTGCCTCACCTCAAACAATCACTTGCTGAGAGGTCTTCGAAGTTTAATAATAAAAAAAAAGCTGTATCATAATAAGATTTTAAACAATCGTATAAAAATAAATAATTATGTCGAATCCTTTCTTATTTATTTATTTTTATTTTGTTTTATTTATTTATTTTTGGGGGACGGGTTCCCCTTGGGATTAACTGAGAAAAGGACAGTCCTGTTGAATATAACCCTAGAGAAGGTGAGAAGAGAAAGTGAAAGTACAATTAGAGGTCTCGAAAAGAAACATACATTTGTGTTGATTCGTCCTTGTGTATGGAAAGCTCCGGTGTGATCACACATTTGGATCTTGATCTATACATATAGATCTATTGATCTATTTATCTGAATGATTGTCTCTAAATTATAAGCCCAAGAAGAAATATCTAGTGGAGATCTAGGTTAATTAATAACAAGAAATAAATTTAACGAAAGCAGGCCTAATAATTATAATTTACCACTGTTAAAAGTCTAGATCTCTGTACTAGATCTAGATATAGATCTGCATTCTAAGTGACTCTAGATCTAGGGCATAGTGATTCATTTTAGGAGAGTTTGTATCCATCAACAAAGGTAAGCTTATTTTAGATGTAGATTATATTTAATCAATGAAGAGGCTAGGTAGCCTCCAAATGGAGGGCACCTAGACTACATTTGTTTTGGGGCTACTGGCATGTATGGTACCCTGCCTGCGGTATGCAGCAGCACTGACGGTTCATCGGGCAGATGCGCGGTACGTGGTACTGTGATTTGCTATGGGATCTGTGCTAGCTTCTCATGGGCATATGCATATCGTAGACATCGAACTGATTCTATGCATAAAAATAATACTGTGCACAGCATGTAGACAAGTAGGCATCAGTTTTATGTTTTGGATAGACCATATCAACAGACATCGTCAGCATGACTCTAGTCTCTGGCACAAGGAAAGTTTAGAGGGCAGAGAGGAAGAGAGTAGGATGCATTTAATGGGATGTTATGAAAAAAAAGATCAGCAGTAGAAAATTGACACTCCTCGCAGTCTTAGGTCGCAATGAATGCGAGGTTTGATTGAATCCTATACTGTCAATCAATGCACACTGTGCCGGTCACAGGTCATGTAGACTGTAGTCAGGAAACATATGGGTGTATCTGTTTACAGGGTGTCAGGGAGTGTTATGGATGTGCATTTTCATTAGCTACTCGGGCTACTCGGTTCTCAATACTCGACAAGTAAAATATCAAGTAGACCCCACGACTCGACTCCAGACTAGTTAGCCTCCAAATGGGCATTCAAACATAACCTAGTGTAGATTAGGTTCTAGCTCGTGCCAAGCCTAGATTAAGGATATCCAGATGCGAGTGGGAATACCTAGGTAAAATAATGTATTCCGATCTAGCTACATTTTCAGGTTTATATGGGTATTCAAACATAATCTAGCTTAGATTCGATGTAGGTTCTATAACTAGATCCGGCCTAGCCTAGATTTATTTTAAATCTGTGCTCTGGCATTGCAGTGGGTTTTGGAATCGTAGATGTCTTAAGTTTTAGATTCATTACTTAGCAATACTTTGCGCCATCTTCTGATTGCTGGATTTCAAGCATCTGATCAACAATGTCCATCAATTAGCTGTGGACAAATTTGACTATGTGCAGCCAAAAATATTTGTTAAAAACTGCCTTGTCCTCTAGGCCAAGCCTGTCTGATCAGCATCGCATTCCTCTAGCATGTGGTGTCAACAGTATGCCATTACTCCAAATCTTATTGTGTCACATGGAAAATTGTGTTTGTTTGATGTTCTTTCTGTATAGAGTTTAAACCAGTTTAAAATAAAAACATGTGAGAAACAGGTGGTCATGGCTGATATTTACCTTATCTTAAGAAACCCATTATTGACCTTATTTTTTCTATCATTAACACCCAAGGGGAATGGTCTAAGTTGAGGGATTAGTTTTAAGAAAATCTACTTAAATACAAACATTTGTTAGCAACATATATACTTCACTTCAGATAACTTTAGACACTATACATCTGTACCCAACTAGAATTGATTTCCTTTATTTGGTCTTTTTTATTTCAATTATAAACCATATTTAATGTGGCAGGTCACAGTTATAATGTTATATGCTTTATTATTGTTGAAAAAATAAAAATGCTTTACATTTGAATTTCAGAAAGTTTTTTTTTTTAATGCCTGTCTTGCAAGCACATCATGAAGATTAGATATTTACAATTTTGACAAGTGCACCCACATTTTTAAAATGAATAAATGTCAATGATTCTGTAGAGCGTGCTAAAATAATGGAATTCTTTTGTTTTAATTTCTGCAGAAGTGAAATTGTCACCACCATGGAGCAACAGCCTGTCAAAATGCATGGTGAGGCAGTTTTGTTCAAGAAAGGAGAGAAGATTCCCCGAAATGCCTTGCCTCTAACAGATGCTGAAGTTCTCAGTATCCAGATGAGCAGGATAGCACAGTTTCAGCCTCAAAAGGAGGTGTAAGTTTCAGCCTTAATGGACAGTTCTAGTTCTTTTGGATGAGTCAAGAGCTACTGTTTTTATAATTTAGTATATTATATCTTGCAGCCAATTCTGTTGACTTTGATGCTGAGGAAAGATTATTTGAAAGTTGATAAAGTTCTTCCTTCTTTAACAACAGAAGATCCTGTGAAAAAAGATCTCTTGTAGTTTTCACCATTGAAAAGCTAAGAAAAATGTATTGTGGTAAATATTAATATTTTTAAAGCATCTCATTTAGATTTTACGAGAGACAGGTTTTAGTTTTACGTATGTGCTATGCGATTTATGCTGTCTGTATCGGGAAGAAAAAAAACTGTTAGAGTTAGCCTTAGGGCCCTGTACAACATGAAAGGTTCAGATGTGAATTTTCTTCCTTTTTCTCTTTGCATCCTAATAATTAGAAATTCGGTTTATTTAAAGCCTGTATTTTATCTCAAAGAGTTTATTTTTTAAAATCAAGAGTGGACTCGACTGCATTGTGCATTGGGGTAGTATTTTCCAGGAATTATTTTGGTGGATTTTTAAAGGTTTTAATCTATTCACTTATCCATGAGCATATACATATTATTTCTTCATATCTAGTGGAAATGTTTTTATAAACATAATTGTATTTTGTGTAAGCAAAACTATCAATATTCTTTGCAATGTACTCATGTTGTTTATCCTCTAATCAATCCCTTAGCAATAACATAATGATGGCCTTGGAAAAATTCAGGCACGGTGGCAGAAGAGGTTTTCAATTAAAACTAAAATAACAATGTCTAAAGAAAAGAGCAAAGACCTCAATTAAAATGGTTCATAAATCTAGGGTGTCATCAGTTGCTTGACTCAAAATGATCAGTTTCAGAATTAAAATTGCCATATTAGATCCAGTTCCACTCAATATTAATTTTTTATTATGTGGCTTTCGCGCAAGAACACATGCACAACTGCCAGAATCATATTTATACTGCTAGAATAAAGATTATGCCTAGGGCAACAATACTACCAAGAAAAACTCTAAGCCAGTCTTGGGGACTTGTAGCCATCGGGCTTAACTGCCTTATACTATTCCCATTACAATCACAAAGAGAGTAACTGAACCTTGTTAGAAGTAGTATTGAAAAAAATAACAATGGAATTCTCATTACTAAAATTAATGAATAAGTGAACTCTATTTACTTTTTCTTTATTTTAACCAAATTTCTCGTAAGTCTATCAGTTCTGTAATGTTTTTGGACCAGTTTTATTGCCAATTTTTAAAATTTCATTTTTTTACTGTAAGAATAAATCCAGTAAGGAAGTTGAAACCGTTAACTTCAGCTTAAGATTTCTTGAGCCACTGTCTAATATTCTGTACTATACCTGGTATCATATCACCTGTCCTTTTTTATCCCGATGACTTTGAAAAAACTGGACTTGACTGTATTAGTGTGCTTTTAGTCAGAGAGTGTAGTGCACGGTTGGTGCTATGACAAATACTACCCATAAACATCCTTTGATTCAATTACTTATGTTTAATGTCATAAAAGTTTTCTTTTTTTACTCTTCCTGTAGGAGAGTGTACCAGTACAGCAGTTACGCTCTGAGTGCCACCACAAGCCTTTCGGGCTTGGTTATTGCAAATGTGATGCGGCGCAACTTTCGCCTTGGTGGACTACGTAGAATGCTTACCTACTTTCCCACAGTTGTCATCTCTGGGCTGTGTGCAGGAGCCATGCAAGAGATTCTTATCAAGCGAGCAGTCCTACTGGGCAAAGAGTCTTGCCCAACGTGCACTGCGGTGAAGGGAGGCTGTCTGCAGATGGGACTTGGAGTGGTTTACCCTTACATCTTGTCTCTGCTCACTTGCATACCGACAGCCAGAGACTACTACACCTTACAATTTCCTGGCAGAGGCAGCAACAACTCGTACCTCCAGCTGCTGCGGCAAGTATCACCAAGGTCCTCTTGGATGTTGGGACTGGCCTTATTGAATATCTACATGGGATCCTTTGTGGCTTCTCGCCAACTTCAGGTTTTTGCACATCACCTGAGCCATCCACCCTCCAGAATGCAGGAGTTTCTCAAAGAAAGCAATGAAATGTTAGAGTAAAATTCAAGACTGCTGCCTATCAAGAACACCTCCCAGAGAACTTTGCATACAGGACAGATTCATTACCTCTCAATGTTTTCAATTAATGGGAACATTAAGTACAATACAACATGATTACATAAATGTTAATGGAGTTGTCACAATTACTGTGAATGGAGTTGTCGCAATTACTTATTAAAAAAGTTCTTCATTACTGTATAGCATGACTAAAAAAATACAGCCCTTTGTAATACAACTACAAGAGTACTGGATGAAATGCGAGTTCTTCTTCTGAGCCATCAATTATTTTTAATTATTTAACTTATTGTAAGTCTGTCTTAGTCATTACCACATAAATGCCAAGTTAACCCTATCTGAACACAGTGTCTTACTGCGGCATCCATACATCCAGGTAATTTTGTACCCTACATCTTTAATGTAATAAACCTTGCAACACCTATTTGTATAACAGGGGTGACAAAAACATTCCATTCCGACTGTATAAAATAAATCGCCATCCTTAGTTGGAGTGCTGGATGTGCAGTCAGGGTATTAGTCATACTTGCTATTCCCTAACCTCTATTAAGCTAACAATTCAATTTTTTTAGAAAATTAAAACTAATAAAAGGTTCTTTGTTAATTGATTCTTGTCTTGAACCAGCCATACTTACCTAAAGTATGTATACTTGATTAATCGGATGAATTTTTGAGGAAAGCTGAAAATTTTCTGAAGAAAATTTCCATTTTAAGTATTTTTTAACAAATAAAAATGACCACTGGGATAACAAAGCCACCCTTGTTATACAGATAGGGTTTAATCGTATCACTGGAGAGCAACAAATAAAATCGGGCCTGAATAGTGAAATACTGTTTTGTACAATGCTATGTTTTCTTTTTCTCTCAATTTTAACGCGTTTACATAGCGCAGGTGAATCCTCATACTTCTGGTAAAAGAAATGAAAAAAGTCATAATTTTCATAACACCTTACTCTTTAGTTTAATAGACATATTTCAAAAGTGAAACAATTTTATTGCTTAAAAATGTTTCCCTATATTTAAAAGATTAATATAAAAAAAACTTGTGAAAGTTTAAGTTGTGCAAAGAGTTGTATATAGCACTGTGCATTATAGATCTACATTACTAGCCTCAAACCAAAATTGTTCAATATGGAGCAGCACTTAGAATTTGAATACAGTAAAAAGCTCCATGAACTTTTTAGATCTTGTGGTGATAAATTGTTAACTAACAGAGAAACAGAATCGGAAGTTTCTCTAACTGTGCAGACTTAATCAACTGCTCGGTACTAAGTTTTGGTGAGCACATTCCCATGACCCCCCAAAAAAAACGAAAAGATTTTTATAACACATTGTATGTTATTAATATTCTGACATAAGCAAACTCCAAGCACTAAGGGGCCACAGGTATGAAGGGAGAGTTTTTTTTAAAAAGCTCGAGAGTAATAGAGAGACAGAGCTTTCAGCACATTCTTCACTGATTGGAAAATGTAAGGCAAAGGAAACGTGTGATTTATCAGTAAAGAAAAACAATGCTATGTTTGTGCAACTCTACATTAGTTTCATTTTCTCCTTAGTGGGTGTTTATAATTTTGTTAATATTTTAGATCAGGTTCTCTCATACATTGATGCTTTACAGCTTGAGCTGCGATGTTCTATCATTGTTTAGATCTATCATTTTATATCAACAAACTGTGCCACCACTGTAAGAACTTATCTTAACTCAAACCCACATAACTTGAAAACAAAGAACTCTTCGCTAATGCCCTTTGGTGAGTGTAAAGTTCAATATGTATTAAATGTGTAAAAAAATTCATCTTTCAAAACTTTCACTTTTTGAGAAACGTCACCACCTGTCATAATTCCAGATTCATTTAAATATAGATTTAAAAAATTATATGATTTTTGTACTTCTTCCTTTCATATACAGGTTAAATTCTCTATTGTTCTTGTGGTGTGAAAATAAGGTTTAAAAACGAGTTGCTAGGAAAGGGGAATCCCCAGTCCACGCGGTGGTTGACTTCATGACTCGCTCAGGTTACGGGTTGTGTCACAGGTGCGGCAGGCAAACTAATATGCAGCTATTTTACTGCCATGTCTAGTTGAATGGCAGCTTTCATAGGAAAAAAAAATGAAAGGGATTTAACAACAAATTTAAGAAGACCCTTACAGGTTCTCTTCAACATATATTAAATTTTTTAAGGTATAGAAATAGAGAAAAAAAAAAGTAAATATCGGATCATCTATAAGCAGTGTATTCTCACGATTATACTAAACATGCTTAATAGGCCTATTTGTCACTCTTGTATACCGAAAAGATCTTTGACTGCCTTTAGCTGAGTATTTATAATCAATTGAGATGAGGAAATTAGTGTAATAACCCTAGAATTTGATATAATTCCTGGCAGAGCAAGAATACGATTCAGGGACTTCATGTTGACAGGTTTTTTTATCTTCTTTTTCAAAAGGTAGAATGTTAAACAAATTGGTTGCAAGTCATAGCAAAAACGCATAACTCAAAGGCCATCATCTGTTGGATGAGAGATTGACGTCAGTTAACTCATTTAGAATGAGCAATTTTGGAGATTTCATATTATTATTATTATTATTATTATTAGAATCCTGGCTTAGACTTTCTGGTGTTGGAGTTGAACTTCATCTCAAAACCCAAGAATTCTTAGACTCTGGGTATGGTAGAAATTACTACAATAGAGATGTAGCACTTAATTATTGTCTCTGAGGATGAAAATAAGATGTTGCTTTCCCTAGTTTTAGTTTTTACACCTTAGTTGCTGCCCTGAGACTAATAAAAGATGAATCGCAAGTTCAGAAAATGTAACCATGTCAAGAGCTTTAGTCTATAAATGAGAATATTGAATCTTTTTTTTTATATTTTAAAATAATTTGTGAAAGAGATGATACCCTCATATGTGTTTGTTTTTGCATTTTGTGATTGGAATGTTAGTTCTGTATCTACCATTCATAAATCTATAATAATGTACATTAATTGCAAAAAATAGGGGTAATAAAAAGGAACAAAAAATTCTTTTCTTTCCAGTTCTGATACAAGAATTGGTGAATTTTATTTTTTACGCCATCTGATAAAAGTTTATAATGGAACAATATTTCGCATTAAGTATGAAACTATTACAGAACATCAAGACTTTGGAGAGAAGAAACTGGCGATGCTCTTCATTCCAGACTTGTCCACCTTACTGAGTTGCTTCTGGGCTGTAGTCAACTTGGTGTTCTGGCACAAACAAAAAAAAAAAGAGTCAAATCAATCAGCAAGATAGATAAAAACATAAAATAAATATGAGTAAAAAATCCTAAAATAGCAAATAAGGAAGCCTTGGCAAAAACAAAATTCAGTTTACTCTGCATTTTTGCAGAAAATGTAGTCATTTTGTTCAGATTATTTGAGAAAATCCTAAAAACGCATGTTAAATGAGTTTATTTCATTACATGTTCAACCTAATCTGTTAGCTGCAGCATGAATGTCATTTGGCTGAGCCCCAGTATAAATTGAAGGTGAATTGGTGTGACAAATCCAGGGCATATTTTTGACACAGTTATTTTCTTTGAGCTTTGTTAAATTTTTTCATTCATATCTTTTGATAATGAGATATGATGGGCTGTATACTATACAGTAAATTAATGTTCTTCAGCATAGGTTGAATAAACTCAAAATTTCCTTCATGCCTGCATAACCAGCATTTCATTGTATAACATCGTATCTAAATGACAATTGACATGTTCCACTACAGAACAAAAAAAAAAAAACTACTCGGCCT
The DNA here is from genome assembly GCA_033675545.1 of Elysia crispata. Lineage (NCBI taxonomy): Eukaryota > Metazoa > Mollusca > Gastropoda > Plakobranchidae > Elysia > Elysia crispata. The sequence goes on along the minus strand of JAWDGP010007247.1, from coordinate 548,422 downwards.
GTGAATACTAAAATGAAGAAGGTATGGGATATCAAGGAGGCACTATATTACATATCTATATTTGGGGGGAGGGGGAAAGCGACTTTAGTTTTTTTTTTAATTCTGAAGATTTCGACAAAATTTCAGGAACAATAAAGAAGAAAAAGAAGAACAGAATTGTGTTTGCAATAATTGTTCAGGATCCTGGACATTTTGAATGTGTCCTATTCCTGGCAAAATGAGGGGATCAAGTAAATAATCATCTGTATAACTTAGGGCTAAGCTCTTAAAATTCAATAAGAGGCCTCAATTGAGACATCATAACATTGTTATAGTGTAATAACAAGACCTTTTGCAAGTACTATACAAATTTTAGATCTGCCAGTAATAAAAACACCATTCGCACGCACGCACGCACACACACACACACACACCCCATACTCACACGATTGAACCACAATATCTTTATGGCAAAACAAGTGCTCTTCAAGACACCATCACTAAAAAATAGCATTCTTAATTTACAACCCTTTTTTCTTTCCTTTTAACATCACTTTGGGTACAAAAAGCGCAGTTGATAGGGTAATTACTAGAGGATCAAGATGTATCAAGAGACCTTGTTTCCAGGTTTTAGTTTTCAAAGATTTGCACACACTGACAATAAGAAGGGAGAGATTCAAAAGCCAAATATGAGCACATTGTCTACTTCGGTGTCGATGTAGAGATGGGAATCCCAGTACAATGTTGATGTTTAATATACGACATATTTATCACTAAGTATAATAGGGAAATCATGATTTTGCCACTTGTTAATTTCTATTGTCAAAAGGTGTAGATAAAATTGCACTGCCCAAAAAAACATCACCAGTTTCTAAACCCTCAAGGAAATGTGCAAGGAAGCAATGATATCCAGATAGATTTATAGCAAGGGCTGTATTGTGTTACATTGGTAAAAGATCTCATCAGCCTACCTTCTTTGCTTTTTTTAGGTCCACACCAAGACTGTAATCATCTGTAGGTTTGATGTCTTCCGTCAATTTTGGTTTCTGAAGAAATATAAATTAATTTGACTTTTGAGGGTTTGTAGCATAATGATGAATTTATTAGGAGATTTATGAAACAGTTCCCTTAGAATTATGAGATAGAGTTCAGTCTCTCTCAATTAACCTTGCAGAAAGTAATCTCTGTTAATATCTTGAGGGTGGTGTAGATATTTTTTTTCAGAAGCTCTCAATTGCAACTCAATGGTCAATCATAGTCTTGAATTACAGAAAAAATAAAACTTAAATAAATCCCAAATTTTAAAAATTGCTTTTTCCTTTAATACAAAATTATCAATAAATTGGCTGTTTTTCTGAAATTAATGCTCGTAAATTCAAGCTAAAAGCACAGAAAAAAGCAAGAGTAACCAAAACAAAGCAACCTCGGCGAAATCCAAGACATCACTTACAATGTTCTCTTTTTTACTCACAAAACTAAGGTGAGTCAACTTATGTGAGCATGAAGAAGGGAATGCACCTAGATTTTTAAGTGTTTTAACGATCTCCAATAAATTTTCACCTTTAAAATAATAAAATGATTTTTTTAGTAAACTTTAAGTTTTTTTGATAAACAACACACCTTAAATAATGAAAAATATAATTCAAGAAAAGTGAACAAAACCATGAGAAAACATTAACTAATCCAGCCAATTATAAGGCTCACCTTGCTTTCTGAGCTCATCTAACCAAGCCAATTCTATGCTCTTTTATGCCTTGCACAAAATAGTTTCTGCATTAAAATATTATTTTCAAATTTACTAACAAAAATAAATTCCACTCTTGGCTAATTTTTTTTTATTTCTGAGTGTGTTCATGATCTGTAAACAGTGTTATGATTTTTATATCTAGATTTCTTTTTTCTTGAAAATCATTTCAAATTTTTACTGCTTAATTTCAACGGACATAAAAGACACAACCCTATTGAATAAATCTTTCCACTATATTTTCTAAAATTTAAGCAGAGTTTGCTAATACTGTGATTCCTACATGCAATCTTAGAATAGTCAGACGCAGTTTCTAAGATTTACAATGCTGTCAGCAAGCTCTGTATTGTGATGTAACCCCACTAATGGCATTTATAAAATATTAAAAGGCGCCTTTTTCTTCTTCAAGGTCATGGGCAAGAAATAATCTTTTTAATGATGTCTTTGGTTTTAAAACCCATACAATAGTTTTAAATTAATGGTGAACATCAGCTTTTTTTTCTGTTCAAAATATATGACATGTGCACAACACAGCCTGTATCTAGTACCTTGTTACAGTAAGATTATTAGAGATCATGAGTAAAAAAAACATCAAGTCCAGTATTGTATAAAACAGCATTGTAAGTTGAAATACAATGGGTTGTGCAATCATTTTTATAACTAGATTGCGACCAATTTAGCAAAGTTATTTGGCGTATGAAGAAAAACAAAAACAACTTTAATTTTGCTGTATCTCTCTATATTTTAATTTGAATAAAAATGCTAAATTACAGAGGATGCATATGCAGTCAAATTACAAAATAATTCTATCAGCTTCACTGTTAGTGTTAAGATGATGACTTAAGGTGACTTCACTTGTGTGTTTTTTTTTTTACTTGGATGAAGATTGAGACAAACCCAAGCTCACTTACTTTACTGGGAGGTTCATTCTCCACAAGGCTCTCTTGGTCTCTATCATTATTTTCCCTGATTCTGTGGAGAGTAATGGAAAAAATACTTCGTCTTTTTGTAACAAATTTTTCTCCTTAATTCTGTTTGCAATAAAATATTTTTTCCTAGAGGAACTATGTATTTTAACACATGATAAAGAAAAAATATGCAGCCTTATCATAAAAAAAAAATTTGCAATTAAAAGAAGCTTCATAAAATACCAGACATGAGCATTGATGCAAACTGGGTAGAGTTACTTGACCTGTAAGATGTAGCCCAAATTATTAAAATGAAAATAAGAAGTGAAAATTTTTAGATTTCAAAGTTAGAAAAGAAAAAAAAACATTTGTGAAAGATAACTTTTTATACTGAGAAATGGTGAAAGCTCCATCAGTTCATATTAGATAGAGGACAGTATAGAAAAGAAATGAGAATATGTAAAGAAAAAAGTTGGAGAGAAACTAAAAATTTGATAATGATTATCATGATGTTATTGATGATAACGCTTAGAATAAAAGCTATTTATATCAACTCTCTTGTGATTGAACCTCTGCTCTGGCTATTCCCTGCGGAATGAGGTTTTTTGAACTTTAAAAAAGAACAACCTGAAAAAAAAATTATTTAGCAATCATTTCAAAACTTTGGATACGTTAAATTTATCTTTAGATCAGTAAGTTGCAACAATTTTTATTCAGCTATCTTGATAATTTTTTTTTTTATTTTATAGCAAATTTGATATTTTGGAAAATGTTTTGAAGGTATAAAAACTCTGGATCATTATCAGAAAATTCCTCTTCAGACCTGTCTACCTCAAATCAATCAAACAAACTACAACCATAACCGTGCTAGATTTAGATATGTCGATTTCATCTCAAAGATATCACCAATTCAGGATCCACTTTCATTTCTGCAAAGTATTCCAAATTATTTAAAAAAAAAAAAAAAAAGAGTTCCGCGACAATAAAAATGTGACTCGAAACGCTTAAGAAAAATGTTGAGGTGGCCAGTTGTTTGTGTCGTTGCTATAGGATTTATATAGTGCAAAAATAAAATTCACCAAGGTTGCTGGTGCTCTCCAAAGGGAATTTTTAGGTTGCCCACAACAGATGCAGGCTGCAACTCAAGTGAGTTAAAACACTAGCCTAGATCTAGGTTTTGACTGGCAATTGATTTCATGGGTCTGCTGTTCTCACTCCCATTTTGGTTACGAGAAGGAAATGATTAGACCAAAACTTTGATAATTTTATCATATCACAAGCAAAGAAAACAGCAGAAACAACATAAGAGCAGCAAAGGTGTAAGACCGAACAACAGAAGCTCATCATTTGGCCTTCCTTTGGTTGACTAGGCTAACTACTGTAAAATCATAAGACTTCAGCTGTTTACTTTGGAATGGAAAATATCTTATTAACAAGAATCCCTTACTAGTCAAACTGTGACTTTATATGTGACTTTTTTTAAAATTAATTATAAAAAAAAAATCAATCAGCTGACAAGGTTTCCCATTTAGCCCTAATTCGTCCTCATGGTGGCCACAGCCAGAGATCTTGCACCAGTGCAGCAAGACAAGAAGATTTAAAATTTTTCACTTTGCTGTATAGAAGTTATTAGAACTGATAGACAGATTAAAAAAAAAAATATTTTTAAGAATATTTCTGGCTTATCACTTAAAACAGATTTTTCACAAAAGTCTCAAATTCTTTTTATTTTTTAACTTTATCATTTTATTTTCATATTCATTCGAAATCAGTGAAAGAGATAATAAATAATATCTTCCTAATACAAATGCCATTTAGATTATCATTTTTTCTACCAACCCTAAGTAGTTCTTCAGCTCTTCTTCTAGACTAAGACAAAGATAGTCACTGACAATTCCATGCGCAAACTCAATATAAGATTCTGAAAATGGAAGAGAAAAAAAATATATTAATTATAAATATTAAAATCAAATACAATTAATTGGATTCCACAAATAAAAAAGCACGAAATTTAAAAAACCTGGATTAATTCTTTGTGGTTTCCACTGAGCAGGAAAGATAAGGACACATTAAAAAATAAACTTAAATATTATATCAAAATAAAGATAATTGTAAAAAAAAGAAAATCATATGGAAATGGTTCACATTTGTTCGGTCTTTCCAATTTTTAGTCTCAAAAGATCAAAAAGTATATTTTAATTTGAGCATTTTTTTTTAATTAAAATGGCAAGAGACAAACATTTGCATCAGTTTCAAAGTTTGTGTTGGGCAACAATAAGCGTGCCTTTCTGTGCAGAGGTGAATTTCTCTAGTTTTTAAACCATTTTTTTTTCCACATGTCATGATTCCAAGGTCTATATGAGCTGGTATTTTTTGTGGATGCATTCAATAACAGGTAATATTTTATTAGTAAACTGGCAATTTAATTCAAAAACTATTTGGGAAATTTCTACAATCCTAACGTAATCATGAAAACTTTAACAGAGACAGCAGCTCTGTTGCAAACAAAATTAGGCTGGTAAGAGGACTATTCTAAAGTTCAATTATTTTCATACCTTCAAACAATATATATGTATATATTTTGATTTTTTTAACTCTTTAATTTTTATAATGGAGACATTCAAAGTGAACAGTCAACTTGCACCATCTGCTTATCAAAAGAGTGCAAATTAAAAATCGGTTGCAACAGATTTAATTACCAAGTACGTAAAGAAAAAAACTCTGATGTTATGAAGAAAGGCCAAAATTTTCAAATGGATAAAACAATCATGGCTTACAATGACATGTCCTATTTCAAATCTTTTTCAAAAATTTTACCTCTAGAAGTTGTTGAAGATTTACTGCGCACATAGATAGAGCTGTGTGAGCCTTTAGAGCTAACTTGTACATTTTTCTCCTCCAGCGCATCTGCCAATACATCTGTCTAATGATATTTGAGGAGAGAGAAGAAACATAAAGAACATTTATCCTCAGTCAGGTTGGAAAATCATATAAGTATAAAATTACGAGGTGAAAATAAGAAAGCGAAGTCATGTCATCAACAAAGTTTATAAAAAGTTGACAACTTTATTTTTAATAAGGAATTCTATGCACAGGAAACGTAGACATCCCTTGAAGGGAGGTTGATAATAGAAATTGGTCTTCAGAAAAGTGGAGATTATCAGCTATTGATTATTTAAAAATGAAGCAGTTTTGTAAGTTAAGAAAAATAAAAATTGCATCTGCCCTGTACTTTCTTTTGCCCAGTTTATTGGCTGACTCATCTTTGTCTTTTTAAGGAAGATCAGAACACGTTATTTGATGCATGTGTGTGTATTATCAAGGCTGCACAGTGAAAAACTGAATAAAGGAGCTGAAGAGCTACGAATATTTGCATACACCCAAGATGTTAAAGTAAAGCTATTAAATGGTTATACTTAAGATGATTGTAGCCAATACCCAAGAAAGTAATCAACCGCTTGAAGTTCTGCAAGACATGAAATATAAGGTAACAAGTAACCATATGAGTTCTCCCTTGTCTTATTTTAACTATTACCATATCTGATCCAGATAAATTTTAAATACTATTACTTTTTGCAAGACATAAAGTTAAAGAATCAGTGAAGAAAGTCGGAAGAAGCTTAAATTGTTACACACCTTTTGTTTCAGCCATGCAAGAGTTTTTTCCTTGCTGTAGCGAAAGACTTTGGTGTCATCATCAATATCTGCCGAGAAAAAAAATTGAAACCCTATAATCATCATTATCATCTCAAACACCTCTCATTATTGATATATAACCATGCTCTTTTCTGATCTCAAGCAAAATTTTAAAGTCATGTCAGTAACAATAACAATAATAATAATAATAATAATAATCTATATATAATGGAGCTAGGCAAAAAATGAGGACCATCTAACCCAGTATTTTTAGACTATTAGGAACATCAAGTTGTAAATTGTCCTAAAGATTAAAATGGTGGTAATATTTTTCACCTAAATAGTCGTAGTCAAAAATTAAAGGATTACTATTTTCTTAAAAGAAAAAGGTGAATGTGCACAGCTTAACAGAGAAGGCAGGTAGAAAACTAAAAGTATGCATACGATGTAGGAGGTGGTAGATCTAAAAGCGCCTGGAATAGTTCTACATGTTATTGTAAGATCTAAGTAATGAATCTAAAAAAGTTACTTGGCCATGGGCTCTAGGTCTAGGACCTGAAATCAAATCAAAAGGCTAAGATCTAAATCTAGACTGTGCTTTTAGGTTTAAAATTTCAAAAAGATTTAAGTTCAAGATTTAGATTTTGTGTTTAGAATATGAATTATCCAGATATCTATATCAAATTACAGATAAAGAAAGATAGGTGGAGCCATCAGTAGAAGGATAGATATCACGACCATTATAATATTATACACACGCACCCTAGCCTTGACAAATTAACACCAGGATCCTGTTTGCAGAACGGCTTTGCAGATAATAATAATAATAATAATAACAACAATAATAATAATAATAATAATAATAATAATAATAATAATAATAATAATAATAATAATAATAATAATAATAATAGCTCTTTCCAGTAACCATCTCATTTTTATAATTTCTCTCAAAACCAGGCTGCCACCAATGTGTACTTTCTTCACATTCATATTTTCTTAAAGTTGTCTTGGAGTAGTGCTTGCAGTCTCATATGAGAAGAAATGTTTACCAAACCTAGAAATGTTAGAAATCAAGACTGCAGGAGAACCATGAACTAACTTAGTAAACTATCTAGAATTCACTGAGATTCAGAATGGAAAAACTTTAGTTTCGCAGTTTCCTGTTTTATCTTTTAAACAGAATATGGAGAAATATTAATAAAGCCATTTTCATTGCTACTTGTTCACAAATAAGCTGAGAGATTGTACTACGGCTTTTGAAGAGGATTTCTTTACTATTCTGCACTTAATGAAAATCTATAATGTCTTCCGCACAATCTGAAAAATTTCCTCTTCCCATTGGGTATTAAAGCAACAAAAATTAAGTCAAGCAAGCTTAGTCCAAATTGAAAGGAATAACAGTTACTGCAAATTTCATTGGCATTTTTACAACTATTAGAGTAACCCTACCTTATAATTACAGTAGAATCATTTTAAATCGAAAGCCGCTAAACCAAAAAATTCGATGAACCGAAAAAAAAATAGATAAATTGTGCGAATTTCCTCTTTGCCTTTGTACCCTTTCCCGTGATAAACCGAAATGCTTCGAAACGGCACTGCCTTTAAATCGAAATAACTTTTCTCTATTTTTTCTCTTTCTTCCCCTTCTCTTTATTAACCCAGAAGGAAAAAATCAAAATACACCCAATGCCTAGTACACGTAATTGTATGAAGGAAAGAGTAGGCGTTTTCGTCTATCTAATAGCTGATGGGGGTGGGGAGGGACACACCGATCAAGCCCTGCACTAGACCTGCACCCACATAGTCGATGAACTGGAATGAAGTGGTGGCGGTGGTAAGCGATGGTGATTGGACATTCACGCAAGGGATCGCCACTGCACCGTCTCGCTCGCGCAGTCAGTGGTTGTACTTTTGCACATGTATGTGTGTGAATAGAGGTCTAGTGTTTTGTAAGACGGAAGCGATAGACACACGGATCCTTCTTTCTTTGTCCGACGCACTGATACTGATACTAGTGACATGGATACTGCATTCTTTGTAAGGCAGTTGTATGTTCTTCAACACGGGGGGACAGGCACTGTGACACACACACACACTGCCAGTTCCAGTTTTTACGTCGTCAGCATTGAACATCAACGCAGTGCTACTGATCAGTACATGCACTCAATTTCTAATTCGCATTAGGCCTACAGCTTGTGATAGTTTTCAACATTTAGCTTTATCCAACTCTAAGATGTCGAAAAGAAAGCACTCTGCTTCCACATTGGAATTTAAACTGAAAATCATATCCGAAGTGGATGAAAAGAAACTATCGAAGACAGAGATCTGTAAAAAACACAGCATCCCAAACTCAACGTCAATTGTCTACAATTTTGAAAGACAGGGAGAAGTTACAGAAGGCTCGTGAAGATTCGAAATTTTGCCTGACTACCAAGAAAATGAAACTTTGCAGTCATGAAGAGCTGGAAGAAGCTGTGTTTCTCTGGTTTCAACAAGCCAGGGCAATGCATGTTCAATTGTCAGGCCCAGTTATTATTAGCAAGGCAAACATATAGCGTTTACTTCCCCTGAAAGATGACCGAAAACAAAACTAGCCTTAAACCAAAATGCTTTTAAACCGAAATGAATTCAAAGGGTCCCAAAATTTCGGTTTAGAGTGATTCTACTGTATATTAATCAGTGCTGATGGTGACAAAAACGAAAAAGGAGGAAAATTGCAGAGAGATTCGGGGCTGCTAAAGGTCCCCAGCAGGGTCCAGGGACAGAGCCCTGTGCCAATAAATTTTGAAAACTGCCCTCTAAGGGGCAGTATGTTTCAAACACTTAAAGACAATAACTTGAGATATAACTTTTTAAATCAATATTAATTTACACCAAAAGCATGATGCATAAGATATCTTCCTCTGACTCAAAAACCGTTGATTTACACGGATCCACAGAAAACCATTGGCACTGATTTGTTATAATTTAGCCAGCATAAAACTCAATGCAAAGCAATAATTTTAAACATGTCACCTTTTGAGTCACAGATCAAAGACACTTGATCAGGAGAACAAGCTGGTAGCAATTTGGCGCAGTCAGGAAATTCCTCATCACAAACTAGTTGATCAAGTGTCATAAACTTTTTAGCCTGTAAAATAATGTAAATAAAACATTTTTTTTTTCAACTTTTCAATAAGTATGATATAGCTCATGACAATAAAGTTTGAAATATATATATATATATATATATATATAAATTGAGAGCAACCTTTATGTATGAATGAAATGATTGTTATTATTAAGAGATAATTGAAACAATCCACGGAGTCTGATTGAATGTACCCCACGCCAAAGAAGTGGTTGTAAAATCACACATGAAGTATAATTGATGTTCTTACTTTTAATTTATTATTTTATTATATATATATATGAAGTCACATCTCAGTAAAACTTAAGACGAAACAAACTGGCAACAACAGCGCCAAAAACAAAAAAAAAAAAACAATGCAAAAAGTAAAAATTTTGTTCACGTCAAGCAAGTGTCAAATAGATACAAGTCTATGTATATTAAAATTCCAATAATTAGAACTATCGCATATTTGTACACTTTAAGATCTTCGGTAATATTGAAAACTTGTAACTAGATTAGACCAGAGAAGGAATTATATAGAAATATATAGAGCTAAATTAAATAAACAATAAGAAAAGGTTTCACATAATATATTATAATTTATGGCTATTCAATTAGACCAATGAGATAATGTTTATCAGAAGAAAAAAAAATGATAGTAAAAAATTGAAAGAATGGGTTCTCAGGACTGATTTCAAATTTTTTTTTTTCCACAAAAAGTTATTGTTACTTCAATTTTGCTTAGGGGTGTGAACAGCAGAGATGAATGTTTTAAGGGATGTTACTAACACAGACTTGTGAGAAAAATTCTCCCTGCAGCAAAACATAAGGGAGGTTTGAGTTAAGAGAATTCTTAGACACTGGCTTGAGTGCATCCTTTGGGTTGCACAGAATGCACTTTTACAACCCTTTCCTAGGGTCATAAGTAGGAACTAGAACTATTCTGAGACTAACTATAACTATTCTGAGACTAATAGTGCTAATGGATTAATTTGTAATAGATCTATTATCATGTTTGTTTTGATGAACAGATCAAGCATTGAACAATATAGAGTTTTTATGATTCATGGTGAAAGACAGCAGAAATGATGTATACATCACCTCATCTGCCATGAGGTATGGAAGCAACAAGAACAGAGGATCCATTGGTGATGTGAGATACAAACTCCCATCTGAAAAACAATAAATTTATAAGTGGCTAACTGAGGATGATAAAAACATTCTCTTGGTTTCAAACTGATTGATTGACTTTGAAAAAGCTGAGGTTAAAATGAAGAAGCAAAAAGTAAGTAAAGTAAAGGATATAGAGATTGGTAACAATAAGACTCAAACAGCCATGTTAATTAGATGAAATGCCAAAATACTCTTACACCTTTCAATACAAAGGAAATAAGATTATCACTTACCACTACATACTTTGTTGCCTATAAACCAAGATCGGTACTTTTCCTTGAAGTTATGTAACTGGAATAGCATTGATTCATCAGCTGATATAAGGTACAAAGTCCCAATAGCTGTTGAAGATAGAATTACTCTACTTTAAAAAGTATGAAGATAGTTAACTTGACAAAGTATTTTTGCAAAGTTAAGTAAAATAAGTAGCTGAGCCTGCAAAATCTGTAAAACCCCATATGCGCATTTAATGAACACCAGACCCTACTGTCTATGATCATCAAGGCCTTAATCCTCTAAGTGTTGACAGCCGATTAGATTGGCCGTTAGCACACTTCTGTAGAGTTACAGCCAATTAGATTGGCCGCTTTTTGACAAAATACACACTATTTCATAAATTGGCCATCCTGTCCTTCAAGAAGAAAAGTTCTACTTCCCGTTTTTGTTGAAAACAAAGGAAAACTTTGTTGTTTGAACGTTTGAGAGTGGATCACTCTCTGTTTTTGTATGTATTGAAAGATTAATGTACATGTCAGAAAAATGGGTCTACAGTCATTATTTTTTTGTTGAAAGTTACTAAACTTATACATTTTCTAAAAGCTAGATAAATTATCTACAACTTTTTCATCACATGTAAAGCCCTAAATCTGACCATTTCCAAGTAATTTGACCACAAAAGTAAATAAAGATCACAATTGTGTCTAATTACAAAAACAAGCCATGAAGAGAAAAAATCCCAAATTCAACTTATAAATTCTACTTCGGAATTTCCTCCAAGACAGAAAACATCTATGCATATGCAAAGACTTATATGTATTATTTAATGAGCTGCATTTTAATGCTAATCAGAGCACATACTTGTCCTTGGATGTTTCAGTTTACAAATTGATGGTTGTTGTCCATCTCCACTTTCCTGGGGTTTTAAGAGCCCATCTGAAACACAATATGAAGTAAATTGTTACTAAAAATGGAAAACATACACATTTCACAAAGTATATGGTGGCATGATGAAATGGAGAGATACATGTATATTGCAGTGACAATGAAAAATTCCACTTTTTTGCATTTGACTTGAGGAGTGGGTTCTAATTAATTTGTAGGTAGCCTAAGATTTGATTTTGATCTTAATGTGATTTTAAATTATTGAGTTGTCTCCATATGAATTTTACTTGAATTGAAATTATGATTATTTTACATCGTTTGTAAACTTTTCCTTGCCAAAAGGGTGACACACTTCTTAAATGTAAACAGAAACTGTTAAGTATGAACTCCAAAAATCTTGGGGAGAACAAACTCACCATGCATTATGCAAATCCATTCATCTTTATCTTTTGTAACTGTTGCTTCCATCTTTCCTTTCTGCTGTTTCTTTCTGTCACCGCTGCCTTCCTTGCTAGTCTGCCTCCTTGTGGGGGGAGCCATTGTGCAGTTCCAATTGCTCTTCAATGACAAGGAGGGAAAGAGCCTGTTCCTTTTTTGGCTATTAGGAAATCCCTGTCAAAATCTTTTGCAGCTGGAGATAAGATGTTAAATGCCAAAGAATAACAACCTTGCTAGATATCTATAATGTAAGTTTCAAGAGACAATGACAGAATGAGGCATCAAGTTTGCACAGCGCAAAAGGCTTCAAGTTGATCTATAGAGCAGTACCTTTTAAATATTTCCTTTCATTGTATTTTGCAATTTAATTTATAATGTCAAGCTCTAATCAGATATTTTGAATAATTTTACCTCTTAAGCTCTAGATTCATCTATTTAAGTTTTAGACCTAGATAGAAAGCATGCATTTCTAGTTCAACAATCTGATATTGATAATGACATGGCAAACTTTTGATGAAAATATAACAAATGGATAAAGCTAGACCTAAAGATACTTCCCAGTGATTGATTTAACGTAATTGAAACAATACCAGAGGGTTGAGAAAATTACAAACCTAGATCAAATTCAAGGAGACCTTACTCGAGCCCATCAGACAAAAGAATGATCCAAGTCTAGAAGCTTCCTTTAAAAAGTTTAAAAAAAACAAAAGAATGGTAATTTTGGATTTGGTGCCCCTTGCTTTTGTAGATCTAAAATTCTATAATCCTCTAAGTATGCATATGTTCCGTCAAAGTATGGTAAGATAACACTTCCTAAACCTACTAGGCTGATACAGTTGACACTGTTTAAGTCTATCTCCAGGGGACATAAGTAAATAGATCGACTTATGTGAAAAATCGAGTTATGTAATTATTGACTTACCTCCCCTGTTGAAAAAAAATTGCTTAGCACCTCCCCCATATCAGATTGTGTACATGTATGTACTACGTATATTATTTTTGTTGTTGTTTTATCTTGTTAGTTTGTTTTGTTCTTCGTTTCATCTTTATTATTAGCGTGATGTTATATGATTTAATTAATTTTATTTTCCACAGAATAATAATAAAAATAGAAAGAAAGATTTAAAAACAATTCCAACACAAGCTTAAATGAGGAATCAGTCTGACCAGAAAAGTATAGGTCCCGATAATGGACCTTCTTTTACATAATGGTAGAGACAGTGTTAGTCGGCACATCAAATCAGCTGCAACATCTTTCTGTTTATTAGTTTTCTTTTCAACTTCGTTGATAAGTTCAATCTTGTGTTTTAAAGTGAGGGTGGTCAGTTTTCTAGTCGTTATCTTGTAAATTTGTGGTACGGCTGGGCTAAATTAAAAATAATAAACGAGCAGCTTGATGGGACTCTAGGTTTCTGATGCCTATAACGCAGGAAAATGATCTAGTGTAGTTGGTATGTTACCGTAGATCTAGACAATGCGAGCGCAAGTTAGAAACTGAAGCTAGTGAAATTGGAAGTTGTGAAAGCCTTCTAATCGAAGCGAGTGCTGTACCCACTAGATCTACTAAGACACAGTGACTAAGTATTGCTAAAGTGCGATTGCTTACTGTCGATTATGCATTCCAGAACGAGTTGGGCTTTTCTTTTTCTTAGCCACTCTGAAACATCAGAGGAAGGGGGAAGTGGGGATGGAAGAGCGAAACCAGGCAGACCGGTGAACACTGACCCATCCGACTCATTGCAAAGAGATAATGTAGATCTACAATGAAATATTTCATTGTCAGCCAATCAGCCCCTGTGATGGGGTGGGGCGCGGGGTATGAGCTCATTGCCTCAAAGCGAATGGACCGCTCTGTGTGTGTGTGTTCGCGTCCGACACGCACGTAGATTGATTGACACACACAGGGTCCAGAACCAGTGACACTTGAAAGGTAGAGAGAGAGAGAGAGAGAGAGAGAGAGAGAGAGAGCGAGCGAGAGAGAGCGGTCCCGTTGAGTTTACATTGATGATGCAATCATCACATCTGGACTGAGGCTTCTTTCTAATACCACATTGGAACTGTTGTAACTAGTTAAGGAGGTCTAGGGGCGTGTATAGAGTGTGTGCACAAAGCCAAGTGCTGAAAACACACACTGACCACATCGAGTTGTTGGAAAACCAGCTGGAGTGAACAAAAACGTTGATTTCTTTATGCGGCGCTGGGCAGTCGAAGATCGACTTATGTAAAAATCAAGTTAAGCGTTGGCCTCTATTACTTGCTATTGGAAGGGGGCGGGCCAGACCAAAAAAATCCACTTGAATAAAAATCCACTTATGCGGCATTGACTTATAAATGCAGTGTCGACTGTATGTGCACAGTACTGCACTGCCTTGGGCTTAGAATTCTTTTGAAAATTAAAAACTAAGAGGTATTCACTCAAGGCTTCTGTCAATCTGCTAACACATTTTGACGAGAAAGTTGAGAGAACAATACTGAAAAGGAAGTTATAAACAGACCCAAAGTTTCATAACAAGTAAAAAAAAAAAACTATCAGGGGAGACTTGAAATCCACAAATTGACCTCTTTTCATTTCATAGATCTATCATTTCTTCAATTCTTGTAGATCTATATTGTAAAACTAGAATGATCTAATCGGTCTTTAGCCTAGATGCATCCTGCTTGTGTAGACCTGCTATCTGCCAGTCTTAAGTTGGATAGTTTGCGATTGCTAGATTCAAGCTGTTCTCTCATCTCTCTCCCTCTGTCTTTGTTTAGATATATTTTAAGTCCGCCATTTCTAACAATGGGCAGACCATTATGGCGATTATCAATATCATTACCGTGATTACGATTCAATTGGATGAACTTAGAAATTACAGTGCATTTTTTTACCTGTATATAGGCCTATATCCTTCTCACATCATTTACGATATTTTTCTGTTAGATTTTGAGGAAAGAGTTCCTTTTAGGTAGGCTATGGACTAATTCACTGAATGTTACAAATGGCCGAGGTGCTGGGGTCCAAAGTGCTCGATCCAACTTTTACAAGTGCAAAAATAGAGGTCTTTGCCGACTCTTGTCTTAATGATTAAACGTAAGTTTAAATCATTTTTTAACACTAGATCTAAGTTTCTACCGTTTCAAGTCTACCTACACTAGGGTTGCTACTGTTTCTTCTACGTAAAAAAACCGTCCGTATTTAAAAGGTACTCTTTCCAATTTTCATATGTTAGATCTACACGATTACTAAACAAATTTGCTCTTTTGTTTATTTACTTTTTTTTTTATAATTTATGGAGTGTTATACGAAAAGTTAGATTAGATATCAGGCTCTAGCTATCTGTACCTTCTTATGTTTGAGAAATGGGCGCTAAAAGTTAGCTCCCCTAGCTTTCGTAGAAAATTCTTTTCGAAAAAAAAAAATGCCCGGTATAAAGATGCGAGATAAAACGAAAAAAAAAAAAAACCCATAGAGGTAACATCATTATTCTGACACGTAATTTGAGAAAATTTTTAAGAAAAAAAAAATTAAATTATCACGACTGACAAGGACAAATTGTTCCAATAATATTATAGATGGCAATGAAATATTTCCATCAGTGTGCTTATTACTTTTATAAGGATTGTACCATTCTTGTCGCATAAAATGTTTTGCTGTGCAACGATCTGGATATATATAAAAATCATATGCTGTTAGTCGCAGATTGCCTTGACAGGAAAAGTTCTAGCACTGCGTGCAGCCAGTCTTTCTTGCAACTACAAGAGGTAACAACTCAAATGGTTACATAACCTTTACAATACCAGTTACCTCAATATACAGGACACATAATGAACAAATGCAATATGTTCATAAGGTACTATGAAACACAAGCAAATCATCGAAACTGAACTCTTTGGTGGCAGCTCCACATCTTGATACTAATCTTGTTTTTACTACATCCCATAATGATACAAAGGCATGCAGTTTCTGTTGAACTGCTCCGTACTGGTTGAATATATATCTCATCCACAACTGGCTGGCCCTGTAAGATATATTTCCCGAAGACAAAATATAACGGAAAGCGTTTTCGTGAGTTCTCAGAATCTTGATTAAATACAATGAAGTAACGTGTACAACAATTTCCAGGATATTGATAGTCGAGACCAGCACTTGGACATCCGATTAGCTATTGTCATTTTTTTCTGGTGGCTCAGGTGTTAATTGAGTCTCGGTAAAGATATATGTATTTATTAAATTTTACGTGTGATATGTGTGTGTGTGTGGAGAGAGAGAGAGAGAGAGAGAGAGAGAGAGAGAGAGAGAGAGAGGGGGGGGGGGAGGGAGGGAGGGATAGTTATGCATGTGAGTTTTGTGTATAAAATTATGCGATAGCTTCATTTTATGACCGACCAGTTCACATAAACTTTAAGTAGGACAATCATTCGTCTCTTGGTACCTGCCTATGATACACAGGCGTCTTAAGTTCACATTTATAATACTTAGAATAGAACACACGCAAAAAAAAACTATAAATAAGAAACGGATCTTATTATTAAAACATCCACAGTTGTTGTTTTTTTAATGCAGGCAACAGTAACAGTTCTTATCCGGAGTCAGACACGTATACATTAGACGAATACTCCTAGTCTTAAAGCCTCGACAGACCTTTAACCCAACTAATGGCTGGTTGAACTTTAAAAAAAAAATTAAATGAAAGATAGTGCCATCCACATTTCACGGGCTCAGTCTCAAGATGCAAGGTTGTGGGCGATGGAGCAAAACACCTTTCCTACTGAATTTTGCAGTTAGGTGATTTTATTATTTTCTATGAGAATGGCCATATAGGCTATTTATGTTAAATTATCAAAACATAAAGAGAACAAAAAAAAAAAAAATAAATAAATAAAAAAAAAAATAAAAAAAAACAGGAAAAGAAGATATGAATAGGCGAAAGAAAAAAGAGCAATTGAGTTATACGAATATTTTATGTGGATTACAGCTGTATCCCAAATTTTTCACTTTTTTGCAAATGGCGAAAAAAGCGTTTCTATACGCAGGCCTACTTAAATTTGATTAATCTTGTTCACCATAGACTCATGATAGAGAAGCAAGTAACTGTGCTTTCAACCCGGATCTGTGCTCATGAGATTGAGAGATTAACTGCTACAGGTGGTGCCAATTACATGCATCAAGAATGAAATTGACTAGGCTTCGATATGCAATTTCTTTCATCAGTCAGTTATTATAGTATATATATATATATATATATATATATATATATATATTTTTTTTTTTTTTTTTTCATTTTGCTTTTCATGACCACTTATGGGATTGGCAAATTTCGATAAACTCTAAAACTTTTCCTTTCGAGCACAAAGCCATTTTCAATTCAAATATGACGGTAAAATAATTGATAAAATTTGTGGAATTTGAATATATTATTCTAGTGAATAGCGCAACAGCTGAGACACAAGATACAAACAATTAATCTTGAGCCCTACATTGGTGGTGGTGGTGTAGTAGTGGTAGTGGTAGTGGTGGTGGTGTAGTAGTGGTAGTGGTAGTGGTAGTGGTGGTGGTAGTAGTAGTGGTCGTAGTGGTCGTAGTAGTGGTAGTGGTAGTGGTAGTGGTAGTGGTAGTGGTAGTGGTAGTGGTAGTAGTAGTAGTAGTAGTAGTAGTAGTAGTAGTAGTAGTAGTAGTAGTAGTAGTAGTAGTAGTAGTAGTAGTAGTAGTACAATGTAATTAACAGTAAAAAACAGCACAAGCAGTAGCAGTATTTACAGTGAAAGCTTCAGTGGCAATAGAAGTAGTTGTGTTAGTGTAGTCATTATCTTGTAATTATTAATTAATGAAGAAAAACAAACAAATGGCAGAATAAATTCTTGATCAAAATCTGAATAGACAGAAACTAAAGGCACTGCTTTATTCACACATAAACAATACAGAAGACAAGATTTGAGTATTGAAATCACACAATTCAGGACATCTTCCAATTTCTCCGCCAAAGGAATGTATCATCTGCAAATGAAATGATAAAAGCTTCTTGCACAGAATAATTATCCCATGGTGACACTGGATAACAAATCCAGATAATTGGAGTTTTTCTTTATAATCTTATTGGGGAATAATTCTGCTTATTCACTATGAATTAAATTTAAAATCATATTTAGGGCCTTGAAACAATAGAACATAATATTAAAGTTTCAGATTGTTTGCCTTCAATTTTCTGAAAACTGAGTTTAAAAAAAAAGGCAAACAAGAATCTCTGCCTTGAGTTGAAAAGGACATTGTATTGTCTAATTATTACCTTTGATTGCAAACAGGACTCTGGGTAAGCTAAAGCTCAACAAACTTGTCTCAGCACTAAACTAACTACAACCCAAACCCCAATCAAGAAATTGGAGTTGTAATTCAGAAAGTAAATTCCACAAAACAGTGATTTTAATGCTAAATAGTGAACAATTTTTTCCCCCTTTTTTCTCTCCTGTATTTTATGTATTGTTTTTAAATGTTGAAGCCACCTGAAATAAGGTCAATGGCTAAAGACTGTTCTATCAGTCATGTTTATGCATCACAGATTCACACCTTAAAAAGTTAAAAGTTAACTACAAAAGAAAATGAAGCAGTGATTTGAGGTAAAAAGGTCTATGTCGACATAATAAAAAAAGAAATATTAAGTGAAAGGAATTCTTGTATGAAAACTGAACAGCATGGACATATAAAAAAAAAAAATTGAAACAGCATTATGGTTCATTCACATTACATGTATAGTTTGAATACAGACAGCAGACACAATCTTAAATACTTGGCTCAAATAGGTACTCATAGTTATTAAGAGCTGGTATTTTAAGTTAACATGCTAAGATTTAAGGCAAGACAAAATTAATTGGAAAGTTTTGGTGTTGAGGGAAACAAATTGGTGGGTTTGTATTTAGATAAATGAAAAGCTCATAATAATAATAATAATAATAATAATAATAATAAAAGTAATAATTAAATAATAATAACAATAATAATAATAATAATAATAATAATAATAATAATAATAATAATAATAAAAAAGAAATAATAATAATAATAATAATAATAGATGTGTAGAAATTCTTTCAGCTTAAAAAGTCCCTCAGAGCAGTCGAATATTGGAACAGTAGTTTCACATCTCATAAAATTGACTCACTTATAACAGCTCCTACACTTCACATGTAAATCTCAAACATGCAGCTTGATCCTCTTCTTACCAGAACCAAGTTTTACATAGATATATTTTCAAATATGTCACACAAGTAACTTCGTTATAAAACAAGCAAACATTTTTCAGTAAGGAGATTGAATAAAAATATGCAGTTTTTTAAACACATAAGAACAATAAACCATTAATGAACTAATATGCCTAAGATAAATAAGTGTTTTTCTCATTTTCCTGTGCACTTTTGCTACCAGATGAAAGCCAAACTGAACACAATTTGCAAAAGAAAACTATGGATTCTATGATAACATAGTTCTGGCACGTATTCATGAAATTATGATTGGTTGAAAACAAAACAAAAACTTGCTACAATTAGCTAAACATAAACAATCTTGCATAATTAAGTGAACAATAAGCCTGTGTTTTAACTTCTAATGCCCTACTGATCATAGTTTACAAAAATTAATTTATATAACAAAAAAAAAAAAAAAATAATATACAGATTTCATGATTGAGCAAATGTTTTCGATTTATAGTATTGTAACAGGACTCTCGAGTTCAAACTGCTTAATAGTCCAATATATACAATTAAGAGAGAAATAAAATTTAACCAATTTTTTTTTCAGTCGTAACAAAGCCCACCATTCAGCTAAAGCCAATGTCTCAAAATAATAAATCTTGTCAAATCCAGTTATTTCAAAGACTTGGGAAAAATGGAATTTGAAATAACAGAAGATGGAATCTTCAGGATAAAAGAAGAAAGAGGGGAAAAAAATCAGACTAAATCAAGAGAAGGTTTGACTATCACTAACCCTACAGAGGTCTATCACAAATTGAAAGGTGCTTTGATAAGAGATTTTCCAAGTGTATTATCAGTAAGAAGAAAAGAAAAAATGTTTTTTTTTTCATGTCTTACAAGGGCTCTACTACTAGAGTTTCTTCCACCCCAAACCCAATTGCAAGTCAATCATGAACACTAAAACAGTGAAAATAAGCATAATAAATCCCACAAAAAAAGATAAGGTCTACTCTTAGTCTGACCAATTGGTTAGATCTGCCAAACAGACGACTTCAGATTAGTCTATTCGTCAGAGGCAAATATTTGAGAAATTCAATCAACTATGATTTCACCAAAAATCCATGTTTCCTTGGGGGTAAGAGATTACAGTGTCAACCACACACAAATATTCATTCCATGTAAAGTATATATCTGAATATTTTTTCCTGATCATATAATAATTGATAAAACTTTTCCCAATGTAAACAAAACGAACACAGAGAAAAATATTATGGCATCACTAATGAAATTTGAATCTTATAAAAGCAAGAGGACAAAGATTCAAACAGCAAAGAAAAAAAATGTATCTGTACAAACGTAAAGATTTCGAAAGTATCTGACAATATACAGCTTAAAGAAAAACTCTGTTTTCTTTCAGGCAAAATCCCAAGGTTTCGAGGAAAAAAAGAATAGAGTTAAGTTAAGAAAAGTGGACAACAAATTAAAAACATCACACTAGTTTTAAAATTACACAATAGGCTCTATATAATTAGTTCAGGTTCAGGTCAATTCAAACAAGGTAACTGAGAAAAAACAGAAGCTTTCAACACCATCCATAGTTTTAAGTGAAGTGAAATATGCCAACTTGTAAACATAATGGCTTTCCACATAGAAATATCAAGGCTTGCCATAGCTCTGTTTGACTTTGCTGAGCTTGTAAGCATAGAAACTATGCCTATCATTTGAAGTGGTTTTATCTTAAAGATTTCACATTTATCATGACAGCACAAAGGCCACCATTGCTTTCTTTGGGATAATTAAAATATACTGATTATGGAATATGATAAGTTTCCTCATGACAATGAAATGTGATCATGAAATCTATAACGCTCATCATATCAACATAAACACTCAAGGTGTACTCAGCTTAGCTTAAATATAAATATCTAATACATTTGCACTCTCCATAGTATTTGTTTTCAATAAATATTTCAGCTAAATTCCCATACTTAAACACTAGACCAACCAACTGAAGCCATTCATTCTGACAAAAAAATGTATTAGTAAGGCTAAAACTACAGCAAATCAAGTAAAACAATTTCTTTCGCATATGAGCCAGACATTAGTGCTATCAGCATCTAGCAAACACTTTTTAAACCAATCCAACGAGGATTTCTTCAATATCCAATATCCCAGCATTCAAAGTGACTCCACTGATCAAAAAACATGTTTTTTTACAAATCTTTTTGAAAACATATTTTCGAATTTTATTAAATTGTTTTATTTGACATTCTGGTAGTTCAAATTCCTCTTCTTTTCCTTAGAACTCCTTTCATAGATTAAGTCACACAAACATCTTTTGTGAATATAAATAATAAATTCTTTACTTTCTGTTTTCTTTTGGATTTTGTTTTCCACAAAAATTTTAGAACAAATCAAAACATAAGCAATAAATAGCAATAAAAATAGTAATAATAAAGAAAAAACCACATACAAAATAGTCTACTAGCACAATCCTCACCAACGACCCTCCCAGTAAGGAGGATAATAATCTTCCCTATTTGTCAAATTGCCTATCTTGGTATTGGGCTGTGGGTAGCCCATGTAGTAAATGACCTCCCCTCTAACCAGATAACCAGCCCACCAAGAATAAGAACCTGAAGTGATGATCATGTGGTTACATGCCATCATGATTGCCAGATCAAGGGCCCCATCTGTTTCATGAGAGTAATGTACATCCCCACCTTCATCCTCTAGATTTGTCTCTGCCCATACTAAGTCATTGGTGCATATGATGAACATGACATTACCATATTTCTTTCGGAAGTAATCCATGGCACGGTAGTAATATGGAATGGGTGCAGCAGTGTAACCTTTGACCCTCTGTCGCACAAAGTCTCCACGTCGGACATGGATAGCCACCAGTGTAGCTCCCTGTTTTTTCCGGCTTTCTAGGAGTGAGGCGATGTAGCGATCAGCAGCCTCTTTGATAGGATCTAATAAAACAAAGTGTTTGTCAAGGAGCTCAGCTCTCATATGGTCATGGTATTTCCAACTTTGATAATAACCATTGAGGTAAACATCCCGCTTGGGGTCAATTTTATCCACGCCAGGATTATAGGCAGAGGCCTTGAGCTCTGTGTAGGTGATTGGATCCCTCAGGAGGCTGAAGTCACCTTGCAGTGTTGGGAGCTTAAAGACATCTAGAATATCCAAGTTACCGAGCATGATGGGAGTCATGTTGTAGCGACGAGCTAACCCATTGAGGGTTGCATATTGAAACATATGGTTACCCATGCGACCCCTAGTGCCGATCATAATGCGTGGCCGCATGTGGTCAATCTTATGTTGGTGGTCCTCCCAACGCAACACATGTCTCTCTACATGAACCTGAAATAGAAGATTCGAACAACAAAAGTGATTAATTTGTTATAATATTATACCAAATACATCTCATTTTCAGTCAATAACCAAAATAAGATCTGTGAAACTTAGTTCGCAATTATAAACATATGTCTATGAGCAAAGGAGGATAGAGAGTGTAGAAGAGTTGATTGTGTTGCAGAAATGAGAAGAGTCCTCACACCAATCAGAACAGTCACATTCAGAAATGAAAACTAGCAAACTCAACTTTACAGTAGTCTTTAAATTTAAATCATTTACACACTTACTGAAGAAAGGAAACCAATTTGAGTTTTTCATTTCTCTTCCCTTGCACAGTCACATAACAGGTTTAGATCTATAACAGTCAAACTAAAATCAAAACTAGCAATGCTTGCTGAGTTATTTGCTTCAACTTTAGATAGTGATATCAGTGGTGTAGTTCAAAACATTTGAATGAAATCAAATAGCTTTGTTGAGACCATAAAACATTTAAATGGTGAAAGGGGCATTGGCATAGTCCCTTCAACCTTACCAAAAGGAAATGTATAATACTACTGCCTCAAAGGACGGCAGCAATTAATGACTATTTAATTTACAATCATCCTTGGGTACATGGTGAGTTGTTTTTCAAGTTATGTTACTATTAATGACTAATTTCAAGTGTCAGAAAAAAAAAAAGACAAGTATTGCTCTGGAGAAAACCCTTAAGAAAAACTCTATGTTTGTATGATCCTCAGCATTGCTGCCAAACAGAGGGTCAAAGGTACTCATATGCTGAAGGGATTCTTTAAACTGTAAGAATTGAGAAGTAAAAAACATGGTTGGAGGGGACTTTAAGTTTGCTGGTTTGAATATATCACTCTCCTTTTGTCCAAAGAAACATGTATAGTTGAAACAAAATTGAGATGCCTAACACATTCATACTGTTTGATAAAAACTTTTAAACCTAAGATTATCAAAACCAGTCTTCTTATAATCACCTTTTTGTTGAGGATAGCAAACA
Organism: Elysia crispata; assembly: GCA_033675545.1. Lineage (NCBI taxonomy): Eukaryota > Metazoa > Mollusca > Gastropoda > Plakobranchidae > Elysia > Elysia crispata. The sequence goes on along the minus strand of JAWDGP010007247.1, from coordinate 524,798 downwards.
CGTAGGAAAAGTCTCCTAGGTAAAGTATCAACATACACAGAGCAAACGCTCCAAGAATGGCGTAACACCTAGGTCCTCGTTTGAACTTCACCATATTGCTCCAGCCACTAGATCTGGTTGAAGTACGACTGATGCTCACATCATCATTGGAGGAAATGCTGATCTGGACTCGATTCACTCTAATATGAATCAGTGACAAAGAAAAACAAAGAGCAAAAATTTAAAAAAAAAAGTTTACACATGAACACTGCTGAATCAAAATGAATTCCATCTTTGCCTTTTTTTTTTATTAATTGTTCATATATATATCTAATTATTTCCATGCTTTTGTTATTTTCTACATCTAATGAACTTTAACTTACTGTTGTTATTATAATCTTTACACTAAGATTCCTACAAGTTTGATTAACCAAAATATATAAAAAGAATTTAAAATGAAAAAAAAAAGCGATAGAAAAATTAAGATCTCTCACTTCCAAATGCTCATTTTACATGCTGATTATATGTAGCAATTCTCAGGTAGTGTTCATGAAAGTAGTCTTAAGATTTATGATGATTTATAGCTAACATAGCCCTTATTTTAAAGGGTATTGCAGATAGATTAATAGCTTATTTAAAAAAAAACCAACGGTTTGCTGAGAAAATATATACGGAAAAAGCTGGTATCATAAACATGAACATTTAGTAAAACAAGAATTTTCAAAACCAATACAACTTATGGCCAATGAATTAGCAGCTTCAGCTACAATTTTAAGAAATGTTTCGAGTAACAATAACTTTTCCCCATATACCAACATAAGTTTTGCGCCATACAATAAACAAAACTCGATCAAGCAAACATGTGTGCCCACCAACTAGCCAAACCCAATAAATCAATGACACTTAGTTTGAGATCATTATGGTTAACTGTGATGGACAGCCTATTGTGACTCACAGACAATGGTTGATAATGAAATCCAGTTGTTTTTTTTTTGCACATCGGAATATGAGAAATTAATTTTACAAAAAAATTAAATTTTTTTACTTAATACATATTTTGCTATATATCCAGAAAAGAAATTCAAACACACAATAAATATATATATATTGAACAATTACAACACCAAGGCTTCAAAATGCCTGTGCCATAGAAAATACATTGAGTTCAGAAGATCAGAAAAATTTGATTCATGGTAAAAGACAAAGGTATTAAAAGCAGAATTTGCTAACCAGGACATTATTATCAATTGCATTAAACAAAATGATGATAGTACAGTGTATAATCTTTGTATGTTACAAAAAAGTGGAGTATTCATAAAAACAAATTTCAAATCGGGACTGCCCTCAATTTTAGAATACGATTTACTTTTTTTTTTTTAATCCCATTTAATGACCATTTTTCTTAGATATTTTTGACAAGTCAAAACTTTGTAAGAATATCACATTCTTTTCAAGCAGCATGAAACATATGATTGAGCTTTGCCTTTTCCTATCTTTAAAATTCGGAAAACTTTAGTAACACAATGAGACAAACAGATAACAAGGAATAGCAAAGCGTTAATTATCACAATCTAAAGTTTCAGTTTGACAGAAAAGACAATTGCTTACAAAAAAGAAAAGAAAAAGCAAACTTGTTGGTGTATTTTTGCTAAAGAGGGCTCTTTCAAAAGAATGGTACCTACAAGATTTTTTCAAAGCATCACATCTATTTCTCTTGAAACCTCATCTCTATATCCATTGAACTATATTTATATTCAAACAAAACCACATAATTTTTGCATGCCGAAACATGAGTCTTTTAAGCATCAGCTCTAAGGGATCAACTTCACTAGAGATCTTATGAACAAAGTGCTAACATGCTTTTGTTTCGCTTTATAATAGTGCAATGGTGTGAGTGTTACATGCAACTTTTTTTAAAAGTAGTAGTATAGAAGAGACAACGTTTTTTTTTCATCGACTAAAGAAGAAATCATAAATTTGTAAAGTTTTTCATTATATATTATATATAGAATAGAATCAGAGACGCAAAATTAAATTGACTGAATGCTGCTGCAAAGAAATCACTGAGGCAATAAGTGTCTACACTTTGATAATCTTCTTGAACTGCACTGGCAGAACACATGTACATGTGAGTTTTTAATTCTTTAAGCCACAGCAGTTGCAGAGTGAAATCAGAAAAATCATAAATCTTGACACCAACAGCATTGCCCATCTCTTTCTCTTTTGATTCCCTTATTTAATCTTATAGCTGCACCGTCCTTAAAAAAAGCCATTTGCAGCAAACTTCGCATAAATGAAATAGGGTATAAAATGAATATAAATAATTTAGTTGAAAGCGAAAAAAAGCTTTGCTGATAAAATGAATAGAGATAGCCAGAAAATATCCCTTTCAAACAGCCAAAAACAATGCAGACATTAGGAGTCTGAATTCAAGTTAACTCATTTGGGAAACAAAAAAAAAAACCCAAACAAACCATATAGATAAAATTCAAACAATATCAAGATTTCTTGCCAAAATTTTGAAATTTTCAGAATTGTTTCCTCGTCTCAAGATTAACCTAAAAATTATCTAAAAAATCACCTTCTCACTACTCAAGTTTCCAGTATGAAATTATTTTTGGACTGTATGCAAGACAAAATAAGTATTCACCAATACTGGTCAACAGCAACTAAAGAAAAAAACAAACAGCAAATGGATTAGAATACCATTTTTGTGCCTTCTACGAGAATCCCCAAGTGATGTGTAAGCACACACTCGAATAAGACTATACTGTTTCACATGTTTCATTGTTTCTTTGCTTTTCTGTGTAATTGTTATTTATATTTTAAATTTTCAACTATTAAGCAAACTTCTCTTTTTCATTACAGGCACATTTAAAAAAAAACCTTAATACGGTAAATTTTCGTGGGAGAGTTAGAAACATACAAATTTAGTGGTCTACTTTAACTAAACAAATTAAGTCTTTAATGCTCACATGTGTTGATTTCACTGGTGATCATCATCTTATTTAAGAACAAGCCTTGCCGTTTTGTTTTATCTTATTTTTTTTTTATAAATGACAAGATTTACCTGTATTTACTGTTAAGGTGAATCATCATGGGTGATTAATCGAAAATAGAAATAGTTCTTATTCAGCTTCTCATGATATATAATGCTTTATTGTTCAGACATGATGTAGGGTTTAGAAACACCAGTTTGAATGAACAGGAGCAAAAAATTAAAAGGAAATCACTCGGTGGGCTTGATAAACTTTATGCAGCGTTTTATTTTCAAGTGAACTTGACATACCGTATTCCCTCCATTAGTAGCGCCATCTCTAATAAACTCCCCCCTCCCCCCTTTCCCATCCAAGCAACACTTAAAAAACACCACTTTCGAGAACAAAAGATTCTTATTAAACTCAAACTCAAAACATTTATTAAGTGATAGATCTGATGATAACAACAGACAACACATGTAAACAATGAATGACTATGATACTGCAATTGTCATCTCAAATTGGGTGGGGATGTCAAAGTCAGTACTAAGGTGTCTGAGGTTAATGTCCTGGACTATTGCAGTCCTCGTAGTCATCGGACTGAATGACGCGTCACTTTCTTCACCCAACCATGGCACTCTAAAACTAACTAGAGGGGGGAGGGCGGCGACGGCAGAAACGGCGGCACTTTGTCTTTGAAGAAAGTCATCCAAAACATTCCTTTAGACGCACCCCCCCCCTTTCCCCTTTTCATTTTCACGCGCCCGGCGCTACTATTGGAACGAATACGGTAAATACACCCAGACCATGGAGAAAAGGAAAACATACTTGATTAATACTGTTGTAAAAATGAGTCAATTTCACGGCTCAATTCTGGTTTAAAGTGGTCATGGAGGCTTTTTGACAAGTATGATGAATTAATTTATTTGGTCAAGATTTTATAAACAGATTTATAATGAGCTGTCCATTAAAAATTAAAGAAGGGTTGGTGATCATCAAAAGAGCAGTTTTTCTTAAGACAAGGTAACTGTTTCCATTTATGTAATGCATGTATCCAAATTGTTTCCTATAAACATTCTAAAAGGCATGTCAAAAGGGGAGTTGAATTTTAAATAAAGACTTGTTTAAAAAAATTTCACATTTGAAACCTTTAAAGGCTCAAAAGTTTTAGGTAAATCAGTCAAAATACTTGAAGAACATGTACATGGTTTGGGCGAGAAGAGATAAAATCAAAGAATTATTCGCAAAAAAAATAAAAAGGTAGTCTACAAGAGGTGAAACAGATTCAAAAGGTATATATACATGAGTTAGGGATACTAGTATTGGCAAAAGATCAATAGAAATGTAACATACTCTTCTGGAACCTTCTGGTCAGTTTTTGCTGAGCCTACAGGTCTCCTCATTGGTGGAATTCTCTTACTGTATTTTTCTGGCCGCTAATACATAAGAAGAGTAACACACTTCAGCTGTTTAACAGAAAACAACTTTATGTAAAGTTTTGAAAAAAAAAGTGTATTCTTTATGAATTTTCTTTCTCTCTAAAATTAGAAAACTATGATTTTTTTTCTTGATTCTGTACAAAATTTTGACTGAAATGTTGTGTCTACCATGTACCACAGTCAGGTGGGCATTAACAACAAAAAATGCAATTTAACCATAGTCAAAACACTTTCTTGCTTCTTTTGATTTCAAGCGCTGGAATGTCCTTGGCTACAAAGATCCACCGTCTGGATGCTATGATCGGTCATGTGCAGATATAGCTTGTTGATTTTGCTCTCAACCTCTGCTTGTTCCAAACCATACTTGTTTATTTTTAACAGCCAGACCACAAAAGGGTATACTGAGGCCTTTCCCGCATATCAAACATGCCATAACTTACCCACCAAACCTATTAAGTATCAATCAGGTCTCTAACTCCTCAGTGTTCACCAACAATAATTTTCTGGCGATGTTTGATTTCAAAGAAAGTGAACTCAGCCACAACAGTTTTTAACTGTTTAGCAGTCCACAAATATATATATATATATACACAGTACTGTGCAATTGCCTGCACTCCCCAGAACAATAGCAAAATCATATGAGAAGTTCCCGCTCTCAGACAATATCAAGGACTAGAAATGAATCTAAAATTAGTAAAAAAAAAAGTTGAAGTTAACAAGTTCAAGCTTTAAGTTACACAAACATCTCTGACAAGATAATGTACTTCCCATCTCAGAGTGTAAATTTAAGTAAGAAATTTATTTGAAAAATAGAACTTAATAGGCACATCTTATTTTATGTAAAGATTCTTTACTGGCTTGTTCAAACAAGACATTCTCTTGCTGAAGTGTATACTGCAATTTTGGGAATCTTGACATGACTGAAGCAGCTTTTGTCACAAAATGAAAAAAAAAAAAAAAAAAAAAGAGAACGATGTCGACATACAGCCCAGGGTTAACATTGCCCCCCTCAGAAACTCAAATCGTGACAAGTCATTTTGTGTCCTAATATGGTCATTATTATTATTCTTTTTTTGAAAGGCTCTTTATAATATTAGAGAAGCAGGCGATAAAATTGCAAACAAATTATACTGACAATAGTGAACCCAGATCACATGTGATAAACTTTACACCATTTATTGTTTTGTTTTTGATGCAGATAAATGAACAATTGAAATATACAGGCGCATGCAGGTAACAAAACTCTCCATAAAATGCCAAAAGTCTTGACTGCATGTTCCCTACACAAAGTAAGTTATCAACTGGCAGTCCAGTAGTGGAGACTGTTTTGTAAATTGATAAGGTTAAGGATTATTTCAATGAAAGCTGCTGCAAGCCATAATATCAAGACGTTTTGGAAAATAAAAAATCAGGGTTCACGACAGCTTGTATATTATTGTGCTGTGATCTGGTATGCATTCAAGACACATCAGGTTGGGGGGAAATAGCTAACGAGTGATGAAGTCCATTTCCTCAAAAACAAAATGCTTTGACAATTGTAGAGGTCTATTGCTTTCATGCTCAAAAAACATGAAAAATATCTTTCCCCATCACCCTTCATAATAATATAAGCTCTAGTTCTAGAGACAAAAACACAGAAAAGAAGTTTATTGCATACAAGAAATCAAAGAAATTTAAAAGGGGAACAAACTTACGCTTGACTTGCTCCCATCCAAGCAAAAGAAATTGATGAGAGACAAGTCACTCACTCGACCAGTCTACCTGCAGATAAAAAAATCATAATTTCATTTATTGTATTCGTAGATTATCTCTAAAACTTATTGAGGGTATAAAATTGCCTCAAAATAAAAAGGAAATGTGGAGTAATGAGTTTGCAATGGTAGTGGTTAGGCTTGCTTTTGCCAGTCTAGCAAGTATGATGTCCAGCAGTTTGTGGAATAGATGTCGACAGTCAGCCAGTCTTGTCTCCATTGCCTTTAAGGGCATGCCTGACATACTAACATTTAGTTGGTCTTGGAGTATGTGTTAATGGAAAGGTACTAAATCTTCTGCACTCCTATTTCTTTTTTCAGGATCAATTTCTCTCTCCAGAACATAGAATTGATTTGGGGTGATTGGGTTAAAGAACTGGATTAAAAAGATTCTATGCCTAGATCACCTTCGAGACAAGGAACAGATTATGGTTTATCTAGTGAAAGGGATGAAGGGGGATTATGATTTACCTGCAGGATGACTGATGAGAATCAAAATTGGAAGTTCTAACCAAAGTTTTGTGAGCCCACTCTTGGATCTACTTATGGGGCATACATTGACTGATTGAGTTGACAATTATTTTAAGAATTGTGGTTAAGACTGGCAGGGTGTGGCCTTTTTTGTTGGAACTTTGACACCATTTGCTGTCTATTTTGGGAGTTCTGACAAGGAAGTAGTGACCAATTCTCGGTTGCACTTGAAATTGAATTAGGATGAAAAGGACAAACTTCTTCACTTATTTCTGGCTGGTCCACTTGTGACAAAGTGATGTAGAGAAGTTTTAGGGAAAGGTTTCAATTGAGGATGACACTGATAGTACTGAGGTGGCTTAGTAATGTTTGGATGATGTGTATCAAAAATAAAGAGAGACCTTACATCAATTCAATGGGCTGATCAGCTGAGAAACATTGAACCTGATATGACAGGGAAAGGAGGGGCACCTGGAAACACAGAAGCAGGCCAGTCATGCCTTTCTATCTAGCTGGCTGAGATAAATAGTAAGAAGAAAGGCAGGCAAGACACAACCATCTGCAGATTGATGCCATGCAGTGTAAGTTGTAATGCCTATGGATCTAGAATTTAGAAAGCTCATTCAGCATCAAGAGTGAGAAATATCAGAGTTTTGGTCAAAGGATTAACCCTAAAGATGGAAGGTATTCACAGTGTAAATCAAAGGAAGGAATTATGGAAATAGGGAGCTCCCTTTTAAATGATATGGACAGATTAGTTACCACAATCAGACAATGTCCGGTGTGTACACAGAGTGTACTTAGAATTCAAAATCTTCTTACTTTTGTAAGTGAAGTTCTTCACTGAAAGGGTATGTGTAATGGTACAGAGTGTACCTGAAAGTAAATTGCATATGTGCTCTATAGATGTCAGTTTATTATGAACATGATGAAATTTGTAAATCAAGGCACTAACGAGAACATGAACGAAGCTTTGTTTCAAAAAAAGAAAATGAGATTGTAGATGAAACCTAGATTAGTTGATAGATTTAGATCTAGGCTACATTTTAAAATTTTGAAGTGATAGACCTGTGCATATACCACTCTTTCAATTCCTTTTTTCATATTAAATTTGTACCAATCCATCCCAAACTCCTCATTAGATTCTAGATCTAGTACTCTAATTCTAGGAGCAATTCAATAAAAAAAAAGAAAAATAACCTATTAACCCAACCCGCACCTATATTGCCCAGCGTTGCCCGTATGGACTACTTTATCGTGTCGCCCATTTACTTTCAGTTTCGGGTGTTTACTCTCTTTCCTTATAACTACCGGAAATCTTGTGCAAACTTCATTTACGTTTAGAAGACATTTTAGACTTTGTTTTTATTTCAGCTTTTTTTTCGGACTAGATTTAGATCTAAAAACACGCTTCAAGATTGACCGTTTTTATACGCATTTTCAAGGCCTAGGCTAGATCTAAACTTTGAATTAGAATGGATGATCACTTGAATGACCTCAGGGATGCTAGAGAAAGCATTTATTTTGATTATCTCCGTGATTATCCCTAGAAAGTATAATCAGCATGAAAATAACAACTATTGCCCATTTGAGATCAGGAGTCAGATTGTAATGTTGAGATGGTGGTGAAGCCTGAAGGAGGATGTTGATGGTGAAAAAACTGAAATGATGGTGGAGTCACCTGAAGCGAAAGAGAAGTCTTAGCAAATTGGTTTATTGTCATAAAACCTTGTTTTATTAAAATGTCAAGACATCTAATTTTTTAAAGTTTATTTCATAACTTTTATCTTGTTTCGTTTCAACTTTCATTGTAGATCTAATATTTTTTTTTAAATATATATTCTTTGTATAGAGTTACGTCCATTCTCTTAGGATCAGGGTTTTACCTGAACTGGAATTACTTTGATGGAGTTGAGTTAAATTCTAGAGAATACTAAACCTAGATCTAGCATCTAGATCTAAGCCTGGATCTAGATCTAGATCTATAGTCTTTGAATCTCTAGAGATGATCAATCTAAAATTAAAAATTCTATGAGTACATGTCGAAAAAGGGATTTAACCTACGTCTAGACTCAAAGAAATGCGTGTAATCTCATCTAACCTTGTCATCTAGGTCTATCTTTACATGATTATTCTTACTCGGTTTGTCTAAATGCAGTAAAACGTAACGAGCTCTCGAGAAACAAGATTCGTTTTGCCTGTGGCGACCATGAACTCGTTGTGTACCTTATTATCTCCCTTGGCCAATGGCGACAGGAAAAAGGAAGTTATCATTTTCTATTCTTTTCGAAACAACAAGAGAGTGGTCCAAATCACGTCCATTTACAACAAGATACTCTGTTATTATTCACTCCGCAACACCACCGACAAAGTTTATTTTATTAGTAGAGTGAAAGTGATTAAAAATCATGAAGATTACTGCCTCTATCGTAAAAAAAACAACCAACAAACTAGACCGGCTTAACTACTTATCCCTAATCTAAATCACACCAGTCCACTATTATAATCTTAACTGACAGCTAACTAGACTACAACACCATTACTCTGTACTGCACTAAATCTGAATGGCCAACACCCGCTCTAGCTAAATCTAATCATATCTAATCATCGGTATAATAATGAATTAACAACACATGAGAATTAACAAATGCAAGTGCCTTCCAGGAGCTTGCTCTTACTGAAAACTACATGAAAATTAGTTAAACGCACACATCCATTCTTTACAAGTTTTAACAATAATTGTTATAGATAATTCTATATTACTTCGAAATCCCTGAATGCTCTCCGTGTCTCTATACTATATTAGCTCTATATAGAAACATGAATGCATCTAGCTTGCATATATATATATATATAATATATATAAATATATATATATGTGTGTGTGTGTGTTTTTTTTCCATATACATCTGTACTTCTATTGTATGTAAGCTACTTATGTCTTTTTATGTTGATGGACATATCAATTTTGAATTTCTCCAAGAGGGATCAATAAAGTTAATCTTATCGTGTCTTATCATATCTTACCTGACAGGACTCCCTCAACTCTTGTGATGAGACAAATAACCTGCAGCATTCATGGACTGAAGGGTACACAGAATAGCAACGGCAGCAGAAGATATTCTCAAGGGGAAATATGATGGATCTGGAGTTAGAGTGAAGGTTGATATGTTCTTCTCACACCACAGATACTTAGAGATTGACTAGAGTCAAGATAGGTGCGTCTGCGCCTCGAGACATGACATCTCAGTCCCGTCAGTTATTGAAATCCACCCTAAAAACTGTGACGTCATAATTGGCGAAATAGCAGAGGTAAACCTAACCACCCCCACAAGACAATAACACTACACTCCTATCTAAGTATCTTTCTCCTGAAATAAAACCCCATCTTGATTTTAAAAAAAAAAGTTGCTTAGCTTACATAATTCTTGTGTCTCTGTCGTGCATTATGATAATTATATGTCTTTTTCTTTTTCTTTTTCCTTGTTTTTCTTGTTTTGTCTTGAAATCCATCGTGAGTTGATGGTGGCACTAGTGGTGAAGTTTCCTTCGTCCAGCAGATTCGTATGAGTAGGAAGACTAAAATAGTAGGGATCTCCCCGATTGGTTGTGAAGTCGATGCCATAATCTACAATGTAGAAAGTTGAATATGTCTGTCTGTAGAAAAGCTCAGTCTTTAGCTCGCCTTCATGGAGAGTGACTTTAACATCTAAAAATCAAACTTGTGGCAACGAGATGATGTGAAGGTTAATTTAATATTGAATGATGAGCACCCATGGTCTTAGAAGAGGAAAATGTCACTTCCTCTGTTGTGTTTGTGTGAGTGCCCATGTGCCTTAATTGTATGTAAGGATCGATTTTACTAGTGCCTTGTAGAGTTTTACTTTTGTGTTTTTCTTTATTTTGTCATCTCGGATCCACATGTTTTTCAACTTTGTCACTGCACCTGTGGGTGGTGCTTTATCACCAATTAATGATCTGACTTTCTTCGTTTCTCCTCAGTATTTTGGTTCCAAGATGACTTGGTGAAATCTGTTTTTTCAACTTTAACGAACTGTTTGTGATGTTCAAGAGCTTTTTGGACTTCTTGGGGTTTGGACGAATTTAAGTGATAAAAAGTTTACGTCACCAGCATATGCTACCTCTCTTTGTAGTATTTTTTTTATATCTGTGGGCGGAAGGATGTGCATCCGTAAATCTTTGAGTGCATTTTGTTAATAGATTATGAAGAGGACTGGGCTGAGACTATCTCCTTGGGATGTTCCTATTATTGCTGGTGAAGGGTTTCCGTTTCTGTGGCTAGGTCCTCTTTATCGAAGGTCAAAGTTTGGCTATTTCCTGGGTAAACACAACTTTTGTATCCCTAGCTGGATTCCTATTGTGTATTTTAGGGAGAAAGTAGAATAATTATCTTTGAAATTAAACACTTAGAAGCTTAAGAAGCAAGATTTACTTCATCAAACGCAAACTCCCCCCTACTATCATGGTCTGAATTTAGCTGATGCATCGGGAAGAACTCTATGATTTAGCGATTTGCGCGAATGAATTCTACCTACAGTGACTGCTACGCAAAAGGTCTAACCACTCTTGGGATTAATACCAATAGTAGTGCTCTGCTATCCTTATGACTTTAAAATGACTTTCTGCAGACAGCTTAATACAGACTACAATCTAGATCTAAGCTAAGTATTAGAGCTGGGGTCTCAGTTTTTGGTTAAAAATCACCAGAATTGTATGTTTATCGATAATGGTTCGTTTTTATATTCCTCTTACCAAAAAAAAAAAAAAAATAATAATAATAATAATCAATCAATCAATGTGCTATCTACATCTAAAAAAAAGGCAAATAACATATTCTTTTTTTTCCGAATCATTTATTTCTAAAATTATCGCATTTTCTTGAATCGTTTCGATAGTTGGGCTTTATATAATTCAGTTCTGTCAAGTTTTCTAGTAACAAGGTGCTTCCTTAGTTTGAGATGGAGTGGGGAAAGGAACACAGTTAAAAAGTTCAAACTTTTTTTCCAAACTCCAGAGGTTGATGGGCTAGGTCTCCATTTGGAAAAGTCACTCCACTATTTACAATGCCACTGTCTTTTTTTTTTTTTTTTTTTTTTGTCATACCTGTTACTGTACAAAAACGTGCACAAAGGCAAAGAGTGAGAGCCATTTTTCAATTTTTTTTTAACATTTGCAGATAGTGTAGGGATGATGCTCTGTCATATTAAAATGGTTCAATATATTTTTTCCCCGAGGGTTCTAACTCTTATTTCTTTACAATCCTTATGTAGATTAAAAATATCAAACCCCAGTCATCACTTTTATATATTTCCCCTTATCTCGCCGTTTTTCAAGCCTGTAGAGGTTTGTAACAAAACATAATTTTTTTGTTACGTATTATCGATGCAGGATTAGTGACAAACCTTCTCTACATGCTACACAAGCTGAGGCGGAGACCTAGGAAGTAAGAACAACTGACTAACGCCAATCTGAGAGTTATGTTTAGAGGTCCGCTGTCTTATTTCGTTGGAAGCAGGCCTTGGCTCGAGAATTTGAAAAAAAAATTATCTGAGTGAAAATAGACAAGAGGAATAATGGAACAACTCTTCCACCCCCCCCCCCCACCCCACCCCCACCCCCACCCCCAGGAAAATAGAGCGATATGCAAAAAGGAAGAGGGAACAATACTGAAAAAACTTTAAGAAAAAAATAAGATTAAAAAAAAACAAAAAAAAACGAAACAGCGGGCCAGAAACAAAAGTGGTTTACAACATTACTAACAAGATTATTAAAAATTACAATATAAAACAGCGAATTGCTTGCATGAATTGTGACTTTATTTTACGTCATTTCAGAAATTTATTTGGGACACATGCACGGGGTTACACATTTGTTGCCCAGCCGGTAGAGACCGTTCTTGCAGACACAGCCTTCAGCAGGTTCCTCATCACGGGACCCCTCGGGGTCAGATAACTTATCACATGTTTTCTGGCCGGAAGCGTCCAGATGGTACACCATGTCTTTGGGACATTTCATTGCTGGAAAACAAAACAAAACAAAACACACCGTCTAGTTATGCATGTGAGCAGGGGTGGAGATGTGGGTAGAGGTAAGTGTGTGTGTGTGTGTACCACAAAAAAAGCAGAATGGGCAAAGCATATTCAGACTCTGAATAAATAATTATTTTCCATTTCAGATATCAATGTAATACGCAAACTCGAGACAGAGAGCCAGCATCTTTTACTTAGATTTGTGTCGAACACTTATCGAACGAGTAATATCAACGCTGAAACTTCTCTTCACTGCTTTTTACAATTGTCTTATTTCCAGGACCTACTGGTTCACAAAATCAGCAGGATGCTCAAAAAAAAAAAAAAAAAAAAAAAAAAAAAAATAGTTCACCGACATTGAAAAGATTCCAATCAATTTTGTACTTACGGCAAAAGTCTGGCTTTCTCCAGTCGACTGGGACACCCTTGGCGAGACACTGTTGGGCAAACGCTGCCACGACACCACATACAGCCTTATTTGGGTCTTTCATCTCGCACAGGTCGTAGATACAGTCCACATAGAATTTGTAGGGATCAAGTTTTGCCTGGGATTCGGAGTAAGTAAGTTTTTATGTTACTTCATAGAAATGATTAGCTATTTTACGATAGAGAACAGATTTTGTTAGACTGATAAAGTTTATCATAAAATGCTGTTGGGATAAACTTGGTTTATCATAGCTAACTGCATTAAGTTCAATAGAAGAAGGAAAATAGTTATGATCTAAATCTTTCTTCTTCTTTTTTTTTTTTTTTCCTTTTTTTGTAGTTAAAGCAGTTATATGGGCAAAGCTTTACTGTCCTTGGCTTACAATTTGCTTAGGAAAAATAACAAAGACAGTTTCGCTTTAGGTATAAGACAAGGCGTTACATTCTAGATATAAAATTATTGAATCAAAAGAAAGGTTTTTTTGATAGAAAAGGAATGTGGATAATTTGCATTGGTTTGTAAAAAAAAAAAAAGATCTGTGTGAATCATAACTCACAAAAACGTCTCGCATAATTATTATCTGACTTTTTCGGTCAGTTATGTTAAAGAGAAATATGTAATTTTGTACTTTCCCAATCTATTTTAAATCCTTTGCAAACACTTATTTGAACGCTGTGAATTTTCACATTAAGTGCATAAAAGTGCACGGTCTTGCGTGAATTTTTAGCTGCGCAATTGTTTAAGCCTACATGATAACTTGTGTTTAAAAATAACTTGTAAATAGGTTTGGGTTTAACAAAAGAAGTTAAATAATCTTATTCCTTTGCTTGTCACGATAAAGTTTAACAGCAATTTAAACTTCGTTCTCCAGTTTCATCTTTCTCGTTGACCAATAGCTCTGACACTTACAACGTCAAAACATTCCTTGATCGGTCCAGTTTTCTGTTTGAAGATTCCACACAAATCGGCTCCTTTCACATTTTTCTTTTGTTCCGATGAGCAGCTGTCTTTCTTCATTGTGACACCGCATCTGTATCAATGTAAGACCAAAAAAAAAATTAAAAAAAAAAAAGAAACAGTTAAGGCAGTCACAAAAACAGGAAAGTCAGTAACTCAACGACAGAAAATCTTAGACAAAACAGATATACTCGTTCGCAGGTGTTCAGGCCCAAAGTGGGTGAATTTTTTTTCCTGTATAAATTATCGCTAGACCGATAAATCATCACGTATCTGGACGGGCAGCTAGACCGATCGATACATCACGAGATGTCAATCATGAACTAGATACAGTGTTATACCAAATCAATGATGCTCTTATCAATGTTTGAGACGGATGTATCTCTTACCAATCATGCTCTGGACAGGGTCCTAGGCCGATGCATCCCATGCCAATCTTGCACTGGGCAAGGTCATGACATATCAGTCATGATCTGGACAAAGCGCCAATCTGATGTGTCATGACATATCAGTCATGATCTGGACAAGGCGCTAGGCCGATGCGTCCCATGCTAATCTTGCACTGGGCAAGGTCATGACATATCAGTCATGAACTGGACAAGGCACTAGGCCGATGCATACCATGTCAATCATGCTCTAGTCAAGCCTCTAGACTAAATTGTGATGGCACATAAATCATGCTCTAAAGAGGATGCTAGATCGATCATGGTCACCTGGGCAGGGTGCTAGACCGATACAAGACATGACTATCCTGATCACCTGGGCAGGGTGCTAGACCGATACAGGACATGTCTATCATGGTCACCTGGGTAGGGTGCTAGACCGATACAGGACATGTCTATCATGGTCACCTGGGCAGGGTGCTAGACCGATACAGGACATGTCTATCATGGTCACCTGGGCAGGGTGCTAGACCGATACAGGACATGTCTATCATGATCACCTGGGTAGGGTGCTAGACCGATACAGGACATGTCTATCATGGTCACCTGGCCAGGGTGCTAGACCGATACAGGACATGTCTATCATGGTCACCTGGGCAGGGTGCTAGACCGATACAAGACATGACTATCATGATCACCTGGACAGGGTGCTAGACCGATACAGGACATGTCTATCATGGTCACCTGGGTAGGGTGCTAGACCGATACAGGACATGTCTATCATGGTCACCTGGGGAGGGTGCTAGACCGATACAAGACATGACTATCATGATCACCTGGGCAGGGTGCTAGACCGATACAGGACATGTCTATCATGGTCACCTGGACAGGGAGCTAGACCGATACAGGACATGTCTATCATGGTCACCTGGGCAGGGTGCTAGACCGATACAGGACATGTCTATCATGGTCACCTGGGTAGGGTGCTAGACCGATACAGGACATGTCTATCATGGTCACCCTGGGCAGGGTGTTAGACCGATACAGGACATGTCTATCATGGTCACCTGGGCAGGGTGCTAGACCGATACAGGACATGTGTATCGGGCCCCTAGATACCAAGATAGTCCGTCGTTGGCATGGAGCCCCAGCTCCAGCTAACATCTTTCGCCAAATGGTTGGAGTGAGAAAATTCTACAAGAAATACGGCAGACTGCGGCTTTCACGAGATTAAAAGCATATAGTCTTCCAGACTCAACTTCCAAAGCCATCCCACTTATTCTTTTATCGACTATATTACCTAAAATGTCGTCTGTTTAACATTCCAAGGGCAAAAGTGCATTTTTGCTTTCATTTAACCCTGCGCTCTTTGCCATGAAGAAGTCATTTGAAATTATAATTTGTTCATTTGTATTTTTGTTTCGCTATCGCAAATCTGTGATTAACTTTTTCTATTTTTAACTTTTGGAGAAAGTGAGGTATCAATCTGGTCAAAAGATCTCTTTATTTTCTGTTTAAAGAAAAGGATGTTAATCTCATCAAAATATAAGCTAGACCTACTCATTTTCTGAATAGTTTTCCTTTTTTTGGCTATCCAGAATTCTTAGACAAGGCTTACTGCTCCAGTAAACACTCATTGACAAGACGTTTTGACATTTACATTTTCATTCCGATTTACCACGCATGACTTACTTCTGGTTCTTAAACTCCTTCGTGTTCTCCATCCAGTTGAGAACGACAGGTTTCATTGCTTGTTCCGAGTACAGATGATGTTTATGTGGCACGCTGACTTTCGTTCCATTCTTCAGGGTGAACTGCTCAGTGCCGCAATCACCGCATATACCACACATCTGACCTTTGAACCGGTCTGAAAGGCAAAGATGAAAGCAAGTCTGATAACAAGTGAAATAACCACCAGGAATAGCAGAAAACTAATTTTTTTTTCTTTTGAGCCCAGGCACATCCCTAAGTTGTATGAAAAATATTTCGCGACTCCAACTATTTTCTTTAAATCATTTTTTAGTGTGATTTTCCTGGGTCTCTGACTTAGATTATGACTTTAACATACTAGCTATATTGTTCTCAAGTGTAATTTCCGGGATCTGTGAATCTCCTTTTCTTCTAAACACTAAAGTACGCCTGTTAAAAAAAAAAAAAAAGGCTATGGCTCTCAGTTGTTACCGGATTTCTAACTCTAGAAGAGCACTTTCCAGGAAATCTTAAACTTTCAACTGGCTATGATTTGAATAATTATTTTATCATTTGGGGCGGTGGCTCCAATGCATGCACAACTCAACCGTGCAACTCACCTGGAACCCGAACCCTCAGGTGTATTCCATTGAGGAGTATCCTCAGATCAAGAGCATAGACTACCAGACTGAAGAAGTGTGGTCTCACTACTGCCTTGTAAACGCCTTCTTTGTCCACGATCTGATGTGTGACCTTTTCCCCGTTCAGCTGCAGAGTTTGGGGTAGGAAAATAAGTATTAACAGATTAATATTTTTAATCCTACAACATATATATGTTGGGTTCAACCAATGCCATCTGGTTTCCAGCATTTCTTAAATGTAAAGCTGAATAAATCATTTCGGACCTTTGCCTCAGTCAAGATATCTTAACTATTCCCAATTTGCATGTGCCGGACAGCCTGTGGTGAACTAAAGGCTTGTTGCGCTTGTAAATCGTTGTGAGGACGTTATATTCAGTACACGAATACAACATAGATGACGCAAAAGACCGGAGCAAATCGTTAAAACTTCATTACCCTATTATCGAGATACACACGAATACAACATAGATGACGCAAAAGACCGGAGCAAATCGTTAAAACTCCATTACCCTATTATCGAGATACACACGCACACAAAGAGAATTACTACAAGTATCTCGGAAACTCCTGGTTGAAGATCCGACGAAGCCAAACCCTTTGTGAACTTAAAAAAAAAAAACAACCAAAGAGTAAAAAAAAAAGGTTTGAGAAAATCTTAGATCATCTGTCGGCTGATTGGCTTTACTTGATTTTTGTGAAAAGTTAAGAATTATACGTCAGTCTTTGACCTGGTCTCGTGTTCAAGGACTTAAAGACAGGGATTTTTCTTATAACAAGGACAACTAGAGAGTCTTCAGAGGAATTGGTAGTTTTCATGATTAAAACCAATAACGATCGACTACAAAGAGTAAATAGTTCTTATCACTAGAAGCAATATAAAGAGTCTCCGGAGAGAATATAGTTCATATCACTAGAAGCAATATAAAGAGTCTCAGGAGAGAATATAGTTCTTATTACTAGAAGCAATACGAAGAGTCTCCGGAGAGAATATAGTTCTTATCATTAAAACCAATATAAAGAGTCTTAGGAGAGAATATTGTTCTTATTATTAGAACCAATATAAAGAGTCCCAGGAGAGAATACAACTTTCCCACTAGAACCAATATAAATAGTTTCAGGAGAGAATATAGTTCTTATCACAAGAAGCAATATAAAGAGTCTCAGAAGAGACTTTAGTTCTTATCACTAGAAGCAATATAAAGAGTTTCCGGAGAGAATATAGTTCTTATCATTAAAACCAATATAAAGAGTCTCAGGAGAGAATATTGTTCTTATTATTAGAACCAATATAAAGAGTCCCAGGAGAGAATACAACTTTACCACTAGAACCAATATAAATAGTTTCAGGAGAGAATATAGTTCTTATCACTGGAAGCAATATGAAGAGTCTCCGGAGAGAATATAGTTCTTATCATTAAAACCAATATAAAGAGTCTCAGGAGAGAATATTGTTCTTATTATTAGAACCAATATAAAGAGTCCCAGGAGAGACTACAGTTCTATCATTAGAAACAATATAAAGAGTGTCAGGAGAGAATATAGCTCTTATTGTCAAAACCAGTATAAAGAATTTAATTCAGGAGAGAATATAGTTCTATGATTAGAACCAATATAAGGATTCTCAGGAGAGAATATAGTTCTATCATTCGAACCAGTGAAAATAACCTCCTAAGAGAATAAAGTTCGTATAGCTAGAACCAGTATCAAGTCTCCTAACAGAATATAGCTCTTATAGCTAGGACCAGTATCAAGTCTCCTAAGAGAATAAAGTTCGCATAGCTAGAACCAGTATCAAGTCTCCTAAGAGATTAAAGTTCGTGTAGCTAGAACCAGTATCAAGTCTCCTAATAGAATAAAGTTCACATAGCTAGAACCAGTATCAAGTCTCCTACGAGAATAAAGTTCGTATAGCTAGAATAATATCAAGTTTCCCAAGAGAATAAAGTTCACATAGCTAGAACCAGTATCAAGTCTCCTACGAGAATAAAGTTCGTACAGCTAGAACCAGTATCAAGTCTCCTACGAGAATAAAGTTCGTATAGCTAGAACCAGTACCAAAGCTCCTAAGAGAATAAAGTTCGTATAGCTAGAACCCGTATCAAGTCTCCTAAGAGAATATAGTTCTTATCACTAGAACCGGTATAAATAGGGTCCTGAGAGAATAAAGTTCCTGTCACTCGAACCGCTTTAGAGTCACCAGAAAGAATATACATGTATCAATTATTTTTAAATGAATTAGATTTAAGCCACTAATTATAAGTAAACCATTCATAATTTTAATGCCTGACACAATTTTTTTAAAAAGAACCATACCAAACTGGAATTTATTTCCAAAAACGTTTAAGACTTTTTTTAAAATCAAGAGCAATTGCATACGAGCTTCATGACATGCTCATCGAAAGATCGATTTTGTGTATCTCACGTTTCTCACATAAACCCTAATCTATTTTGGAAAACTTGGAATATTTTCATTTCTGTTTGTACCTGGTATGCTGAATCTCTGACTTTCACTTTAAACACTAGCGACTTCTTGGCTTTAGAACCACAAGGAAGAGTCACTGGGATGTTCCTGAGATGGACCTCCACAGCGCTGAGGCACGTCCCGTCCTTTCTCCACTCGTTCGAACACGGCACGTTGGTGGTGTAAATGTCGTAGTTTGGCTTGTCAGCGAAAGATTTCTTGTTGCACACACCGTTGAATTTGTACCTTTGAGGACGAGAGATTGAGAAAAGAGCATGTGATATGAGAAGATGGTCCTGTGTGGCCCAAAATTTTGGGGTGCGATTTAGTCTACATCGCATAACAATAAAACAATCATAGTCCTATCGGGGAATCTACATAAACAGCAAGACATTGTTAGGGAAGCAACTGCAAGAAATAAAATAAGCTTTCAGTACTTTAAATTTGGAAGCAAGTTTCTAAATCAAGACAGGAGTTCTGAGAAGTTTTACAGTAACTGATATAGAAGATGAATTTTACGTAGCTACGATCTTTAAATCTCCTACTGCCCCAAGCATGCAGGTTGTTCATTATAGAATATAGAGGAATTAATGATAAAAAAAAAAGAGAGGCGTTGCATTGTAGCTTACCGATGATCGTAATGGGTTCGACATGATCTATCGTGAAATTTCTACTAATCGTTATCTTTTGGTGCTTTTTAACGTGCAGATCGACCTTAAAATTTTGTGTCACAACTGTTCTACCTATAGCTCGTTTCAATCAATTTCCAGGACTTCTCTAGTTCCATACCTGCACACGCCCATGAAGTCGTACTTCAGCCCTGACAATGTGCGGATGTGAGGATCACCCCACGCGTCACATTCACCGCAGAATTCTGAAAACAAGAAACGGAGTATCTCATGATAGTGAGAATAACAAGAATTATCCAAAAGTGCCCAGTTACAACATTATAACAGTGTATTACCCTTCTCTCCCCCCCCTCTCTCTATCACTCTCTCTCCCTCTCTCTCTCTCTCTCTCTCTCTCTCTCTCTCTCTCTCTCTCTCTCTTCATCCCCTCTCTCAAAGGGCTGTCTGTTGATCTGCCTGTTTGTCCTCTCTCTCTCTCTCTCTCTCTCTCTCTCTCTCTCTCTCTCTCTCTCTCTCTCTCTCTCTCTCTCTCTCTCTCTCTCTCTCTCTCTCTCTCTCTCTCTCTCTCTCTCTCTCCCTCTCTCCCATTCTGTGTGTGTGTCTCTCTCTGACTCTAGCTCTATCTATCTATCTATCTATCTCTGTCTTTCTATCAGTTTCCTTTCTCTCTCACTGGTTCCTTGATAACATGTCACTGATGGTCTAACCACTTACTGACACACTTCTTGGATGACTCGCTATACATGGAGCCTGGTGGACAGCGACACACGAAGTGGTTGGGGGCCGGATAACACTTTTGTCCTCCGTCACATGGAGCAGCCTTGAACTTCTTCAACTCCTTGCAAATATCGAGCTCTGTGGTCACACGAATAATTGTTACAGTAAAGTTCATCTACCTGCTATTTTAATAAGAACTAAAGTTTAAGTCCTTCAGCATGCACTTGTCTTTTGCAAACCTAATCATGTAGGCAGTAAACAAATTGAAAGTACGGTAATCCACAATGCGTTTATTTTTTAGAAAATCAGTCCTTGATGGGTTTTTTTTTTGTTTTTGTTTTTGAATACAAAAGCCCATTGCATTAGGTTTGACAACGATATCTGTACTGTAAATTTGAGCGAATTAGCTAGATTTTCAATAAGTTTATAGAGCAGATGGATAAAACCTTTGATGTGAAAAACATGCCTTATCAGAGAGATATAAACCGGCACGATATGTCAAAATATTGCGATGTTTCCTCTTACAGAGATATCGAGGTGCGCGCTGGTCATCAACCCATATTTATTTTGTACAAACACTGGCGATAATAAATGATTGTATCCCTTGCAGCAAAGACCATATTTGAAATATTCTTACATTGAATTTGGTAGATTTATGCAACGCCCCACAGCTGCACAAACTCATATTCAGAAGCAAAACAAAACAAAAAAAACAAAACAAAGAACAAAACAAAACAAAACAAACAAAAAAAAGAAAAACTCAAAAAAAAAAAAAAAAAAAAAAGGCACTCCAAAAAATAACACTACCACCCAGAGAGACCGTAGCTATTGATTGAGTATCCTGTACATAGATATTAAAAAAGTGAGAACAGTTTCTTTATCTGTGGCTTCATGAGTGGAAAACAATAAGAATTTAAAAATACTTTTTTTACCTTGAGGACATAAGAATCTGACTCGGAATGTAGAACAGTCCAGCTCTCTCCCGCTCTCACATCTGATCTCGTCCTGCGAACACTTGATGGTTGAAAACTTCTGCTTGTTGTTGCTGATCCAATTTTTGCCATCTTTGGTTTTGGCACTACACTCAATCACTCGAGGATTTATGCACACATCGTCCTTTGGGCAAGAAAAAGGATTTCGATCTCAGTTATGATAAACCCCACTGCTAACCCTGGCTCCAATGAAGTTATGTTATAAAATATAAACGAAAAAGATTGTGATGATAGAACTCTAAACTGCAAAACTTTTCAAATGCCGTTCTTAGAGGATTTATTAGTTCATGGTGTTGAAGTACTCAGTCCGTTAGAAGGAAACCGCTTACTGTTTCCAAATCGTGTTTGAAATAAATACCATACAGTCAGAGTGAGTAAGTGTGAGTGTGTGTGAGTCTGACTGGAGGGGAATAATTTGGAAACGGTGCTTTTTGTTTTCTCAATGGATGATGGAAAAAAGAAAAGTTGGTCTGAATGAAAAAAAGGCAAAGAGATATGCAAGAAAGAGAGAGAGAGAGAGAGAGAGAGAGAGAGGGGGGGGGAGGGTGAGAGAGAGAAAGGAGAGAGAAAACAAGAGAGGCATGGAGAGAATACGAGACAGGCAGAGGGAGAGAGAGAGACAGAGAGATAGAGAGAGAGAAAGAGAGAAAAAAAGAAGAGAGAAAATAAAAGAGATGCAGGGAATGAGAGACAGGCAGAGGGAGGGAGAGAGGAAGAGAGAGAAAGAGTTGAAGAGAAAATTCAGCATTATCGAAAATATCTTAGTTTTTAAGTAAAGTTGTGCCTGTTGACCATGAAGGAAAACAATCTCGACGACACAAAAAGATTTACGAGAAGTTTTTGAACATCGAGTCTTGACAGCAACTGTTGGAAAGATTAAGTTCAGGAGCGAGTGAAGTGCACCATGGGATCGTGTGGAACGTTCGCTAAAGATAAAAACTGTTTCGAGAATTAATTCGGTAAAGAACGTATATTTGTTTATTTATGCTCCTTTCCATCCGTACAACACATTAAGATTTGAATAGAAAGTCGAGATTAAACGACTACTACGGCCGCTAACCAGGCTGTAGCTTTTGGCGTCTCGTTGCTAAGAAACAGACTGATCACCTGTTGATTGCGTCGTCGCAGCTTCTCCTTGAGAGTATGAATACTGTGAAGGCCATTCACCGAGTAATAGGGGGTGAACTTCAATGGCTTGCCTGGAGAGACAACAGCAATCAATAATTGTAAACATCTAAAAAACGATCGAAATTAAAAAAAAAAAAAAAAAAAAAACAGCAGAGGGAAATTGAGTTAAAAGCCTAATTCAACAAGTATTTCCTGAAGCTATCTTTATTTAATATTCTTTTGATTTTATATCCTAAATACGTTTCTGTCCCGCTTTCATTCCATCCATTAAATGTAACACGTCTACATAATTGTCTGTCTCTCTTCCGGCATAGATTGGGCCCATGTCCCTATCTCCTTGTTTTGACTTGGTCGAATGTTTTGTGATATTTTTTTACACATTTATTCATAATAATAATTGTTGATACCGGTTAAAAATATTAAAAGAAAAACATCTAACGTGAGATCAAGACACTGACTGATCCTCATGGTTCTTATATCTAGAATCATGCCGTTTCAGCAATATTGAAAATAGCGTCTCTTAATTGCATGAAACCATTTGATGTTATAAAACGAAGATATGATTATATGCAGATCCAGTAGGGTTTTGTTTAAATCACTGTAAAATTAAGGTCGTCCTAGAAATTATGTAGCTCTCTAGCTTACAAACAGCATCACAATTAAAGGCGTAGGAGTCTTATTACATTTATTGCTTCCTTTTTCCTCTCCCCCTTCCCTGAGGCCACCCCTCCCAGCTCTCCCTATTCCCTCCCGCCCTTCTGATTCTGATCTGGAATTTTTGCAGGACCAGCCCAAGAGAGAATGAAAATACAAATGGACTGACCGACTCCCCTACCTAGGCCATGCTGCTGCATCGAGTTAGTGGCAACAAGCTTCCTTTTTGCTGAAATCTACACCTAAATCCTCTTCGATCAGCATTATTGAGTCAGACATCACTCTAAGACTTAAACCATCTATATCTAGCTTTCCACGGTTACCCTGTCCGCCATACCTGGAGGTCCACACACGGCAGGAAGCTTGCTCTTGCAGGGGTGTGTGTTCCACTGGCCGTTCCAGTGATTCACAGATGCGCAGTGGTGATTCCTCCAGCCCTTCTCATCCTGGAGCAAAAACAGCACAATCATGGAAACATAGAGCACAGCCTTCTCTATTATATATCGTCAGATTTGTTAAGCGACGTAGCACGAATTTTATGAACACATAGGCACTTATAGAAGACATTTCGGTAAATAGTCAGTACATTCTTTTGAAATCAGGATGAAATGAAGTATACAGTTCGGAAGTTTCATGTAAGTTTATATATATATATATATATATATATATATATATATATATATAAATTTTACCCTTGGCACGCCCTCCTGCCAGTTAGCGTAGTCTACGTAGTAGTTACTGGCCCATTTGAACGACTGGCTCACGACGTCATATTTCGCGGAAATCCACGCATCTCGTCTACAGAAGTCAGAAGAAAAGAATAGATTTAATTCTTATATCAGAACAACTACACAGCTCACTGAGCAAATGTTTTAACCAGTCAGGAAATAAAGTATCTTAAACTTAAAGCATTTCCAGGTTAGAGCATTTCAAAAGACAAGCGAATTTAAGTTTTTATCCACCTTCCAATTTGTTTCACGAACAATCTTTTTGAAGATATTTATGAAATCAGAATTAGCGAATTTTAACGGAAATACAACCATTTGTTTTGTAAGGTAAACTTTTTACCTTTATGACCCGTCACACTAGCTATGAGAATTGAACGTTTTTGGAAGACAGTATAATGGATTCAACAGTTGAAAGAGAAAACACTTGGCTTTAATCTTACTCAATGGCTGGGCATAACAAACCGATTAACATATCAAGACTGGCATAACGTAAAACAATGTTCTTGACTCGGTTTTTCACTACTGCTGACTATTTGTCTTTTAGCCCATTTCCTATGACTTACTTGAGGGACTTGACTAATTTCGCCATTATGACCTGTTGTTCGGCATTCATGATGGATGCCACTGGCCTGTTCATTTCGTTACATTTTACCACGGCTTCCGAGTAAGTCATCGTAGTGTTGATCGCACGGAGGAAGTAAGCCCCTGAGGAAACAGAACATCACATACAGGGCCGAGAGGAGAGAGGGAAAGGGAGAGAGAGAGAGAGAGAGAGAGAGAGAGAGAGAGAGAGAGAGAGAGAGAGACAGACAGACAGACAGACAGACAGACAGACAGAGAGAGACAGACAGACAGAGAGAGAGACAGACAGACAGACAGACAGACAGACAGACAGACAGACAGACAGATATAATAGGCTAAGAATAAGATGCCATTTAGAGACATTAACAAAAAGTTGTCTGATCAATTTATTAAAAATAATAAACCAGAAAAACTAATGCCAACCTCCTTGATTATACATATATATTTATCCTAATTATCACCTACTCACCATTGTCAGATTGAACTTTGTTATCTGGAAAGGAAAATAAGAAATAGCAAATTTTATTTCCTTCTTTTAGAGCACCATTATAAGGGTTTGGAAATCACAGAAGTACATCTTTAACCTATTACATCGTTTTTTACTCAAATTAGGTAATACGTCTAAAACAATTCACAAAATTATGATTAAATTTCTTTTCAACATAATCGTTTTGGCTTGGGCCACCACAGCATCACTTACTATATCCACATATGAACTGTAACTTCTGATTACAGTTGCCGTTTGGCTCCAAAACGACCATGCCACACGGGGTCTTCCGGACCTGGTAACACCCCTTCTTAGAAGTTTTCTCAGCTTTTCGCGGGATGTCAACCTGCAGTGGTGTTTTGCCGTTCCTCTTCCCGGGCGTGAGGATTTTGCTGTTGCCAGCAACCCAAGTCACTGGAAAATGGAGTACCAACAGAAATAAGTCCATTTAAAAGAAAAAAATAAAGCCCGCAAAATAATAGCTACTTTATGCTACATTTGTAGATATCACAGCTCAAGCTCGAGCATTTTAGAAAACAGTGACAGAATAGAAAAAAAAAATGAAAAGGAAAAAAAAAAGCCAAAAAAAAAACAACAAAAAATTCTGCGCAAAACATAAGGTTGTCAATAAATATCAGGTCGAGGAAAAGCTAAAAAAAATTTTTCGATTACGCATCATGTGAAATCTTAAGATCATGATCATATATTTTTTACGAGTATTTTATTCTCTATTTTTTTATATATAACTGGGGCAACATTCTTAAACGGCATAGACCAAAAAGATTTACGACAAACTAGAAAACACCATGCAGGAACAAAAGACTCAACAAACAAAAAAACACAAACAATATATATCAATATTGATTTTTTTACCTCTAAACATGCAATTGTTTCCAAAGTCACTTACCTAACTGTTTAGACGATTTGCCTTGAAACAAGAAGACCATTGTTAAGAGAGCATTCATGAAGAAAAAAAAAAGATGTAGCTTTGTTAAACATTGCAAATAGTAGGTTGAATACGTATGTGGCGTATTGGTATAAGCTTTGTTCTCTTTAAGTGGCAAGACGATGGGTGCCAAAGCATCTATAGATCGATGGTTCTAATCCCAAGAATTCAAGCATTTTCGGTCATTTTCACTTAAAGCCTTATCCTTATCACTGCCGAGCACAACCTACAATTCTAGCTCTTATAATTCTTACTCATAATTTGCCTCCTCTACATTTAAATTTTTTACTACTACTACTACTACTACTACTACTACTACTACTACTACTACTACTACTACTACTACTACTACTACTACTACTACTACTACTACTACTACTACTACTACTACTACTACTACTACAACTACTACTACCACTACTACTACTACTAGTGCTGCTGCTACTACTACTACTACTACTACTACTACTACTACTACTACTACTACTACTACTACTACTACTACTACTACTACTTCTACTACTACCACTACTTTAAACTCATGACTAGGGCCCTTAAAAGTGTTCATTCAGCCTCCTTGGGCAAAATTAGATTGACATTACCTCCAAAAATGACATCTGTAGCTGTGCTACTAAACTGACTCACACATTTGATAATATCAGGAATAACGTTAGTGAGCTGTACTCGCACATTCCACAGGGAATGGTGGTAGTCATTGGTGTACTGTTCTTAAACATTCCACACTGTCAATACTAATGTTGGTTTTCTGTACTCACATGCCACAATGTCAGTTTTAATGTTTATGTCCTGTACTCACAAATTCGACCCTGTCCATCCTTATTGATTGTAATGTACTCATATATTCCACAATGTCAGTACTAATGCCATTGTACTGTACTTACACATGCCACAATGTCAGTACTAATGTTATTGCACTGTACTCACACATTCCACAAGATTTTCTACAGTTGGGAATCATCGAGTCTGGGTTGTTTTGACACTTGCCAATTGCAGCTTTTCTTGCGCAGTCCTTTTCCTTATCAACACATTTCTCTGGATAGCGGACACAAATTAATAATGACTACAATGAAACAGAATCTGTTTTAGATGATGTTTCGCGATATTTCTATATCTTTTCTATTGTATCTTCTGATTTCATTCTAGGGAAAAAGGAGACGAGGACTCTAAAAATCGTAATTATGCGATCTATAGAGATTCTCCTATTATTGGTTTAAATCTCCTTAGGTCTCTAACAGAAATAAAATAAATTAAGGCGCGAATCGATAAAATTATTATGCACCAAAAATTTATTGTTATTTAAGTAATTTAGTAAAATCCAAATATATTTGCAGATTTTTTAAAAGTATTCATTATCACGTAGGTTAAAATAACTGTGCAGCTAAGAATTTACAAAAGGCAGTGAACTTTTAATATGTTCTTATGCGAAAATTCACTACTTTCTAGTAAGCGTTTAAAAGGGTCTAAAAACAGATTGGAAAAGTACATAATTAGTCGATTTCCTTTATTTAGTGGTATGAATCAAGGGACGATACTCCGGATTAGTCCTACTAAATTACTAAATTAGTCCTTTACTTAGTGGTATGAATCAAGGGACGATACTCCGGACTGGTACTGTGTTGGTTATTGAGATATTTGCACTTATACAAACCTTTCTTTTTTTGAAAAAGAAATTTCGCCATCATCTTGAAAAAGGTCTTCAGTGGTTCGTCAGCGTCAGAGTCGAATCTTAAATCAGAAGGTAAAAGAAAAAAACAAAACATTTTCTATCAGTCCATGACCTAAAGCTAAGAACAAATATGGAGTCACCTTAGTTTTCTCTTGCAAGTTTTACAAGCCGCAATTTTCTTACTTTACATTTATGGAAAATTTATCGTTTTGTTAACTCGGTCCACTTTCAGGTACAATCAAATCTTTCAAAGTAAGCTGGACTCAGTCAATTTCCACTATATTGTTTTTGAACTTTCAAAATATCTAAATCATTAAAGCACCTATTGTGAGTACAACAGGGGAATTCACTTGTTTGCTTATTTTCAGTTTCGGAAGCGACGATTAAACGTTTCTTTTTCAGCCTCAGTGAGTAAGAGTTCCTCCGTCAAGGGCTGGTAAAATGAGATCCAATCGAACGCTGAAATTCAATTAGACAGATTTCGACCTTTGGCTCTACATTAAATCTAATCTAGATCTAGAGCCTAGACTACAAACTGCTGATCATCTTAAATTTACTACGATTACCACAACTAGTACTATTAGAAGTACTAGTAGTTGTAGTTTGCTTGTAGCAGCAGTCTAAAGGGTTTGTTAACCATTAAATCAAATATCTGGTGCAGAGAATTTATCCCTTCTATGAATTCCCAATGTACAGTGTCTATAAAAAGGCGTACGGGTGTGATCAACCCAGTTGTCAGCAATCAGGGAAAAAATTTCATCTCCCCAGCAAATGAACAGATTTTTAAATATCAAACAAATCATAACATGCACCGTGAAAGTTACATGAAGTTTGAGCCAAATCTGGAAAACCAAACCAAAGTAATGGCTGATTTTCAGAGCTTACGGGTGGATTACACCCAGTGGTCAGGGAAAGGGTTGTTATATGAGTATCCCACTATACTTCTCTCCAATCTCTTCACCAGCACCTTCAAACTGGGCTGTCAGGCAAGGATTCGTCTCTGCGCAAACAAGTCAAAAAGTGGATTGGTAATCACGGCCGTGCAATTGGTGCATTCTAATCATCCAAACATAGATTGCGAAAAAGGTAAGTGTTGGTACCGGTATTGCATAATTCAAATCGAAGATACAACTTTTTAAAATAATTTATTCTTACGCAATAAATGCGGCGATCGCACAAGTCATTGTACAAATCTCAACCTTGTCATGACTTTAGATTGCTGATTAAGTTTCACCCCCTAAATGGACAGAACTCGCGTATTCCTGTTTTTTCTTCCCTTCATTTAAATTATAATTCATTTGCAGCAATAGCAACAACCTAGATATGGATCTAATTGTTCTTGATTCAACTATCGTGATTGTTTTCTGTTGTTTTTTTTTTTTAATTCTTATGGACAATCTCTCTCTCTGTCTCTCTCTCTGTCTCTCTCTCTGTCTCTCTCTGTCTCTCTCTGTCTCTCTCTGTCTCTCTCTCTGTCTCTCTCTGTCTCTCTCTCTGTCTCTGTCTCTCTCTCTCTCTCTCTATCAATCACATCCCCCCCCCCCCCCCCGCAAAAAAAAATCTCTCTGTATCATGTGTATTTTAACAATTCTATTCTTTATTACATTGTCTCTTTCTTTTTCTATCACATATTTGCTTTTTTTTCTCCTACTTTCCTTCTTTCTTCTTTTCTTTAATTATCATTTATTTATTTCTGTTACTCCTCCCTTATTTCTTTCCTCTCACTCTTACCTTTCTTCTCTTAGCGGCTCCTACTCCCACCCCGACTCCCTTCTCTCTCACACACCCACCCGCACACCTTTATAAATTACTTCTAGTTCTTCGGATTTGATATTATACAAGATTTGAATTTTGGGCGTTGCTAGTCTTGGTTTTTTTTTAACGTTCGCTAACCTTTTACCATAGCTTTATTATTACTTTTTTTCAAGTTCCAATTGCTCAATATTCTGACGCTCCTGAAAAGTTCAGGGTTTTTTTTTTCTAATATTCCTTGAATCCAATCTGAACTTTCCTGCTTGTGTAAAAATGTGACGAGAAAGGCTTTGAGTCCAATAAAAAATTTGTTCCCTTGATCTAAAGAATCATATAAAGAATTTGTGGAATATAATGAATTCTGCAAAGAGGAGGTGAAAACTACTTTAATTGACAAGGATTTTGCAGAAGTAAATGCTGTGAAAAATTCTTTGCCAAACAGTGAAATTATTATTTGTAAATTTCATGTGAGGCAAGCTATTGACAGGAAATTAAAAGGCTTCACCAAATAAGAGTCATGTAAAGTGAACAGAATAATTGACCAAATGTTTTCGACCTCACATAAAGAGGACTACAAAGAATCATTTGACATCTTGAAAAAAGAATGTCCCACATTCATGCCGTATTTTGAAAAGTGTTGGCATAGCTGTCGGAACAACTGGGTCGGATGGTTTGTTCTCCATTATGTAACATTTGGGAACCTCACAACAAATTTTGTTGAAAGTCATCATTCCAAAATGAAATTAAGTGTTGACAGAGACACATCAATTCGCTGACTTCTGGAAGGGTTAGTAAAATTAAGTGTTAAAAAGCGCTTCAAGGTTCAAGAGGTAAGAGCCAAATTGAGGTTAAAAACAAGCATGATGAAAATTCTTGCACTTGTGTTTTGTTTGGCAATGTCAGAAGATTGTCTGCAGCCACATGTTTTCTTTCAGAGAGGCCAATGGTGCAGCCCTATTTTTTTATCTGATGTACCAAAACAACACTTGTTGCAGAATTATTTGTCTGATGGCTCTATTTCTGGAGGTGTTGGTAACATTTCTGTTTCAGCCGAGTCATTTCAACAAAAAAAAGTCCCTGTCACAGAATGATAGATTCAGGAAAGCCCAAGATCTTCTTAAGGATTTAAAGGGTGCCAGTTGATCATGCTAGAGTACAGACTATACAAATTATAGCGTGGTTTGGTAATGATGTATTTTACATGAAGTTGGGAATAACAAATCAATTTGAATTGCATACTTCAGTGTGCTACTCATGGCCCATTGCCAAATGACTGGTACCTTAGATTAGATATGCTTCTGATGCCCCATTACACTTACGTTATCCTAAACATGTACACCCCACTGGTGGCCGATACCATAAGCTAGGCTTTTATTCTACAAAGGTTACTGGTGGCCCATGGATAGTTTAAGTAAGGCTTTTAATCTAGATAAGCCATTGGTGGCCCATGGATAGTCTAAGTAAGGCTTTTACTCTAGATAGGCCATTGGTGGCCCATGGATAGTCTAAGAGGGACTTTCATTCTAGATAGGCCATTGGTGGCCCATGGATAGTCAGCAAAGGGCTTTTACTCAAGATAGGCCACTGGTGGCCCATGGATAGTCTAAGTAAGGCTTTTACTCTAAATAAGCCATTGGTGGCCCATGGATAGTCTAAGTAAGGCTTTTACTCTAGATAGGCTCATGGATAATCTAAGTAAGGCTTTTACTCTAGCTAAGCCACCGGTGGCCCATGGATAGTCTAAGTAAGGCTTTTACTCTAGATAAGCCATTCGTGGCCCATGGATAGTCTAGGTTAGGCTTTTACTCTAGATAAGCCATTGCTGGCCCATGGATAGTCTAAGTTAGGCTTTTACTCTAGATAAGCCATTGCTGGCCCATGAATAGTCTAAGAGGGACTTTCATTCTAGATAGGCCATTGGTGGCCCATGGATAGTCAGCAAAGGGCTTTAACTCTACATAAGCCACTGGTGGCCCATGGATAGTCAGCAAAGGGCTTTTACTTTAGATAGGCCACTGGTGGCCCATGGATAGTCTAAGTAAGGCTTTTACTCTAGATAGGCCATTGATGGCCCATGGATAGTCTAGATAAGGCTTTTACTCTAGATAAGCCATTGGTGGCCCATGGATAGTCTAAGTAAGGCTTTTACTCTAGATAAGCCACTGGTGGCCCATCGATAGTCTAGATAAGGCTTTTACTCCAGATAAGCCATTGGTGGCCCATGGATAGTCAGCAAAGGGCTTTTACTCTAGACAGGCCATTGGGGGCCCATGGAGAGTCTAAGTAAGGCTTTTACTCTAGATAGGCCATTGGTGGCCTATGGATAGTCTAAGAGGGACTTTCATTCTAGATAGGCCATTGGTGGCCGATGGATAGTCAGCAAAGGGCTTTTGCTCTAGATAGGCCACTGGTGGCCCATGGATAGTCGAAGTAAGGCTTTTACTCTAAATAAGCCATTGGTGGCCCATGGATAGCCTAAGTAAGGCTTTTACTTTAGGTAGGCCCATGGATAATCTATGTAAGGCTTTTACTCTAGATAAACCACTGGTGGCCCATGGATAGTCTAAGTACGGCTTTTACTCTAGATAAGCCATTGGTGGCCCATGGATAGTCTAAGTAAGGCTTTTACTCTAGATAAACCACTGGTGGCCCATGGATAGTCTAGATAAGGCTTTTACTCTAGATAAGCCATAGGTGGCCCACGGATAGTCGAAGTAAGGCTTTTACTCTAGATAAGCCATTGGTGGCCCATGGATAGTCTAAGTAAGCCTTTTACTCTAGATAAGCCATTGGTGGCCCATGAATAGTCAGCAAAGGGCTTTTACTCTAGATAGGCCATTGGTGACCCATGGATAGTCTAAGAAGGACTTTCATTCTAGATAGGCCACTGGTGGCCCATGGATAGTCAGCAAAGGGCTTTTTCTCTAGATATGCCACTGGTGGCACATGGATAGTCTAAGTAAGGCTTTTACTCTAGATAGGCTATTGGTGGCCCATGGATAGCCAGCAAAGGGCTTTTACTCTAGATAGGCCACTGGTGGCCCATGGATAGCCAGCAAAGGGCTTTTACTCTAGATAGGCCACTGGTGGCCTATGGATAGCCAGCAAAGGGCTTTTACTCTAAATAGGCCACTGGTGGCCTAGGGATGTATCCATGCTAAATTCTTACCTGGCAAGGCCAGCTCCATGAGCTCCACAGTACAGCGCCGCGCTCTGCCAATCTAGTGGGTCCCTCACAATCCTGTAACACATCGAGCCGACTGGCCAAAACCCGCGTCGGCAAAACAGCGTCTCTAGACCGGGAAGTTCATAAATAATAGTAAGATTAACACAACAGTGCATCGGTAGTGACCGGTAGGTCATGTAAAGCATTTAGCGGTTAGAGATGTCAAATACACATATGTATTAAAGTGAGTGTTGGGTACTGCAGAATGATTGGCATCTTAGCAGTTTAAACACTGAATGATTGGCATCTTAGCAGTCTTGGCAACACTATTTTGGCAACACTATTTTGGTATTAAATTATGTTGTTATTTTGCAATGGTATTATGTTGTAATATAGAAAAATATGGCTTGAGAAATATGTTGGATTGTCTGGTTAACCAACAATCACAAAAACACATTCAAATACTTATCGGCGGCCAAATGATACATTTCAATTTGATATGACTTCTCCTCTTTTGCAAGAGATTAAAAAAAACTCCCAAAGGTTTGAAACTCCTGAATAAAGCTGTCAGCCCTTTCTTATACTCCACGGATATTTCGGATAAAAACAAAGAGCAAAAGATATAAACCACTCCTTGGCTATGAAAATACACCAAATCTCAACTGGGATCCTATACTGACAATGAAAATACACCAAATCTCAAATGGGATCATGTACTGACAAAAATAGGATACCAAATCTCAAATGGGATCCTGTACTGACAAACATAGGACACCAAATCTCAAATGGGATCATATACTGACAAAGATAGGACACCAAATCTCAAATGGGATCCTATACTGACAAAGATAGGACACCAAATCTCAACCGTGATAAGAAATCAGGAGAAAACTGCAAGAGAAGAGATGCAGCTTTAGAGAGAGAGACTGGAAAAGCAAAGCAGGGTATATGGCTGCAGCTTGGCAAACGACTCGGCTCCTATGGAGCAATGGGTATTCGCAATGTTATGCAGAGGAACATCAAAAGAGAGTCTTATGGTGCTCTGGGTAGCAAAATCTAGTTTAGATCTGGAGGCCTGAAAAAAAAGAAGAAATCAATCGTGAAATAAAACATTTTAGGAAAGGAACTATCTAATTTAACTTTTCTAAAACAATCAAAGACTTGGAAGAATAAAAGACTTAAAGAAAAGAAAACAAAACTAAACAAAATTGAAAACTGGTAGAGATACATGTGTAGTAAGAAACTAGATAACCCTTTTGATCATAATATCTAAAATATAATTATAGGCCTAGCCAACTTGAGCACATAAATTAATTTTACTCACCATCAAAGTTTTCTTAAAGCCCAGGGTCTTGTTTTTCCCTTACATGTTTAAAAAAAAGTTATAAGATTATGAGAGGGGGAAAGAAATGCAGAGAGAACGAGAAAACCGAGGAGATTCGAAAAATGGAGAGACATAGAGTAGGAGAGAAAGGAAGGTAGAGATAGAGAGTCAGCAAAAGAGTAGGAAGGACGTTGGTTTGTTAAAACAGAACCAATCCACATGTTTCATACAATTATAAATATTAATAAAACTGTAGAAACTTTACGAAAATCGTAAGTTTAAAATGTCTTTTTACTACAATGCCAACTTTAAAGCTGAAAGGGAATCTATGTATTATTTCGAATTGTGTTTCACTTTTGGATTAACATGAAAGATCTTTTTTTTTTCGGCCTAGGCCCTATATATTAAAAAATGTAATGCTTATTTTAATTGACGTAAGAAATCATCAAAACCAAGTTGGATATTTTCCATCATCATATAACTAGAGTTCTGATTTAATTAATAGTGTCATTCACAATAATTTTAGGATCTAAGATATGACTGTTGAATAATATACTATATTCAAGAAGAAAGATATTATTGTGAAATACACTGTTTCTGCTATTAACTCTTCTAGATCTAGACGAAATGGAACTATCTCAGTTGGTATAAGTATTTTACACAGAGACCGATTTTCGGAAACGAATCATTTTGATCTAAGAAGTATCTTTGATCGTTTTCGTATCCGTTTTCCGTCTCCTAAGTTCTCCTCGTAGAATGTAAGGTTGGTTTAGGTTATTTTTCCAAGTGTACGCTCTGAGGCAGAATGCAGTCAGCTTTTAAAGATCTCTACATGGTAAATCTCACCGCAAAACAAATATTCAAGTTCCTTTCATAATGCAATAAATCTTTTGTTTAAATGTTATTTCTACATTTAAGAGATTACAGATAATCTCTACAGCTCCCATCCTCCCTCTCTCTCAGTTTTCCTCTCTGCCTCTCCCGCTGTGTTTTTCTCTCGTTCTCTCTCTCTCTCTCTCTCTCTCTCTCTCTCTCTCTCTCTCTCTCTCTCTCTCTCTCTCTCTCTCTCTCTCTCTCTCTCTCTCTCTCTCTCTCTCTCTCTCTCTCTCTCTCTCTCTCTCTCTCTCTCTCCCTTTCTCTCTCTTTCCCTCTCTCTCTCTCTCACTCCATCTATCTCTCTCCTACATTCCATACATTCTCCCTTCGACCCAATCTTTTTTCTTTCGCTGTTATCAACAGCTTATTTTTTGATTATACAAAATTTAAGCAATTTCGTTATCTTTATTGCAACGGTCGTACTGGACTTGGCATCACCTGGCTCTAATCTGAAGATTAAATAAATCTTACAGCTTGAAAACGTCCTACTTAGAAAGCAAAAAATAGATCTAGTTCCCGACCTCTTGCTTGTGAATATCGACATCATCATCATCACCATCATCATCATTAGCAACATTATCAAGAACCTAATTAATAATTATTACACTTTCTTGGTCGTTGTCGTCGTTGTCGTCGTCGTCGTCTTCGTCTTCTTCTTCTTCTTCTTCTTCTTCTTCTTCTTCTTCTTCTTCTTCTTCTTCTTCTTCTTCTTCTTCTTCTTCTTCTTCTTCTTCTTCTTCTTCTTCTTCTTCTTCTTCTTCTTCTTCTTCTTCTTCTTCTTCTTCTTCTTCTTCTTCTTTTTCTTCTCCTCCTCCTCCTCCTCCTCCTTCTTCTTCGTTTTCTCTTGCCCGTCTTTTTAACTACAATAAGAGGGAAAAGTTGGAAATATCATAGCCTTGTAAGGATTTTGTACCATATTTATCAGTTATGTGTGCTTTTATTTCTGGTTCCAAAAGGCATCTGAGCGGCTAATCTGAACAATTTTTATACTGTGTTAGACATAAATAGGAGCCGAAAAGCAAATCTAAGGTTAGGTTCCGCGTCCCTCTCTTTGTGAATTGAAAAACTTTTAAATTTAGAAGGTGGAATATGATTTATTTTCTTCTTGTCTGTTGTCAATGGTATTTAGCACAGTGCGAAGCAATTTACAAAATACTTTAAAAATGTAGAGAGGAGATAACCGAGCTTGGTTTTCAATCTCGCTCTCTCTCTCTCTCTCTCTCTCTCTCTCTCTCTCTCTCTCTCTCTCTCTCTCTCTCTCTCTCTCTCTCTCTCTCTCTCTCTCTCTCTCTCTCTCTCTCTCTGCCTATCTCTGTCTTGTGTGTCTGTCTGTCTCTA
Source organism: Elysia crispata (assembly GCA_033675545.1). Classification (NCBI taxonomy): domain Eukaryota; kingdom Metazoa; phylum Mollusca; class Gastropoda; family Plakobranchidae; genus Elysia; species Elysia crispata. The sequence goes on along the minus strand of JAWDGP010007247.1, from coordinate 488,566 downwards.
CCAACCGAAAGAATTATTTTCAGCTTTTGAAAACTCTGATGTGTAGCCAGTGTGTTTGGTTCGACTGCGGTGCTCGAGTTACTTTGGATATGTGATAATCCGAGTATACTCTGACTATTTTTCAGTGTATACTCATCAATAAACTGAATATTCCGAAATTTACTTTCACATGTATTATGTTAATGGTATGAATATGCTACTAGTATTTACTTTCAGGTGTATCATACGCATAATATGAATATACTGCCAGTATTTACTCTCAGGTATATTATGGTAATTATATGAATATACTAACAGTATTTACTTCCAGGTGTATCATATAAGTAATTAATGTATACACATTGCTTTCAAATGTACTATGTAAACAACGTGAATATACCACCTGTATTTAAATTTCAAGTGAATCATGTCAATAGTCTGAATGAACAATGAATTCTTCACTTCCAGATGCATCATGTAAACCGTCCGAATACCTACTGCCAGTTCCTCACTTCCATGTTTAACAGTCTGAATACCTACTGCCAGTTCCTCACTTCCATGTCTAACAGTCCGAATACCTACTGCCAGTTCCTCACTTCCATGTCTAACAGTCTGAATACCTACTGCCAGTTCCTCACTTCCATGTCTAACAGTCTGAATACCTACTGCCAGTTCCTCACTTCCATGTCTAACAGTCTGAATACCTACTGCCAGTTCCTCACTTCCATGTCTGACAGTCTGAATACCTACTGCCAGTTCCTCACTTCCATGTCTAACAGTCTGAATACCTACTGCCAGTTCCTCACTTCCATGTCTAACAGTCTGAATACCTACTGCCAGTTCCTCACTTCCATGTCTAACAGTCTGAATACCTACTGCCAGTTCCTCACTTCCATGTCTAACAGTCTGAATACAAGGCCGTCCCTTTGCTCGAAATTTAAATTAAAACCTTCCCTCCTCTATTCATGGCTCTCTATCCTACTGATTCTGAGACAAGACTAACCACAAAATCGTAAAAAGATATATAAGAAATGAACCCTCTGTCAAAGATAGGTTTTGCTGTTTTCAGCGACTAATTTTATTCCTATTAAGGAGAAGTAACCAACCAGAGGAAAGCTCTGCTGCAGATTCTAAATTTAACGATGGAAAAATGAAAACAATTTTATGTACCGAGAGGGATAGCACAAAGAGAAGAAACAAGATTATAAAGTTGCCTCTCATTTTAATTCATAATTTGATGGATTAGGGCGTAAAGCAATGTCAAGATATAGTCATCTGGAACACCAAGAAAATTCCCTATTAAAAAAGCAGAACTTAATTCATTCCCACACATGAACAGAGCTTGGGAATAAAACATTAAGACCATTATATTAAACACCCTTTTCATATGTCATTTATGCAAAAAAAAAAAAAAAGGCATTTTACATGTACCCTTCTTTGAAAAAAAATCTTTCAACATTTGTCATGCATGCAATCAAAGATAACAACTAGAATTTTTTTTTAAAAATCAGCTGTGAAAGAATAACAATACTGTGTATACTTTAAATTCTTGTTTCGTAAGGAATCCTCTATGTGGGATCATTTGCAAACATTCAAAGGTCACAGATGCGACTTAACAAACAAAAGAACTAAGCTTGAAAACAGACTCTCTTTGTTTTGATAATGAGCGGTGAAGCTGGCAGATCAATTTAATCCTCCGAAAGTTCTGTAGTCTCAGGTACAGAAACGATTAGGCGAAAAGTTCGTTGGTACTAAACCAAGGTCCAAACCTTTCTTCGCTGCCTGGGTGATTTTTGAGAGCTCTAAGTTCTAACTGGTTTTATTCACTGCGAAAAAAAAAGCCTCTCTTGCGAAAGTGGTTCCTATTTTATTCGTCCAAAAAGCTAAATTAATAGAGGGAAGCTTATGGGTTGATTTGAAGACGAGCCAGGTGTTCCTGAAAATGAATTATCTTAAAAGGGGGTTTGGAGCTAGATTCTATGTTGTACAGGGAGGAAACACATAACAGGAAACGGAGCTGAAGCTCTTGCGAACGTGATAAAAGGTTTGTATGGATAGGTTGAGTTTCTGTGTATCGGGGACGCGGAAAAAGGAAGGAAAGGATAGGAAGGTGCCGCCCGCAATCGAAAAGATAAGAGCACAAAAAAAAGGGGGGGTGGGAGTGCCTAGTAGCAAAATAGTTGAGGGAACCGAGAGTAAGATGATAAACAGTACTGTAGAGGAGAAAAGGAAGAGTCTCTCGACTTATGTGAATTCGTGAGAGATATCTTGCTGCAATAATCCCTGACATTAAAGTTTAAACAATCATGCTTAGAAACTTGACAAAAGAGGATAATTTTAATCAAAATGAAAGTTACTAAAAACTAAAAGCAGAAAATCCATGGCAGAAAATAACAAAAATTGAACTGAATTGCGTTTTTAATATGTTGAATTTTTTTTGGCTGGGTATTTTTCGCACCGTTAGCTTCATACTTCCTTGGGTTTTTCAGTTAAAACAAATTAGTCAAATGCGTTCGCAATTGTTGTCAAAAAGAAGCAGCACCGAAAAAAATCATGTGACCCCAGTGGTCAGCTAGCTGTTCTGCCTAACCATTGCCCTATAAACTGGGGCCATCTGCTTGGCCAGATTTAGTGTCTCGGTATTAGTGACATCTTGTCAATTGCCTAGCGCTCATCCACCACCTGCTTTCTGTGTGGCTCCATCATAAACCTTATTTTTTTTTTTTTTTTTTTGGGGGGGGAGGGGGGGCTCTGTGGGAATTCCGTCTTGCCCAAGAATTCCCCAAAGGCTAGCGCATGGAAGGATTGTCTTATTTTCCTTTTTCAGAGCTGCTCTGATTCGCGATAAATGTTATGGTAGTAGTACAGGTGATTCTAGAATGTTATGTTCTTTTTTTCTTTCATGGTTTTTATTTAAAATAAAAGTTTTCACCTACGCTTTTATTCCGTACAAAACGTTGTTCTAGATAATGAACAACGCATAAATGTGATGGCTATGCGATATATATAATATGTAAACATCTGTTATTTTAAGAAGTATTTTATCACGATTATAACCCTCACTTGAAGGAAGAGATTGTTTGCTTTTGAAAATGGCATGATGGCGTTATTTGCTGATGATTTGGCGTGATAATATTATTTGCTGTTGAACTGGAGTTATGGCATTATTTACTGTTGAACTGGAGTGATAACATTATTTGCTGTTGAAATGGAGTGATGACATTATTTGCTGTTGAACTGGAGTGATGACATTATTTGCTGTTGAACTGGAGTAATGACATTATTGCTGTTGAACTGGAGTGATAATATCATTTGCGGTTGAACTGGAGTGATGACATTATTGCTGTTGAACTGGAGTGATGACATTATTTCTGTTGAACTGGAGTGATAATATCATTTGCTGTTGAACTGGAGTGATGATATTATTGCTGTTGAACTGGAGTGATGACATTATTACTGTTGAACTGGAGTGATGACATTATTGTTGTTGAACTGAAGTGATGACATTATTGCTGTTGAACTGGAGTGATAATATCATTTGCTGTTGAACTGGAGTGATAATATCATTTGCTGTTGAACTGGAGTGATGACATTATTGCTGTTGAACTGGAGTGATGACATTATTTCTGTTGAACTGGAGTGATAATATCATTTGCTGTTGAACTGGAGTGATGATATTATTGCTGTTGAACTGGAGTGATGACATTATTACTGTTGAACTGGAGTGATGACATTATTGTTGTTGAACTGAAGTGATGACATTATTGCTGTTGAACTGGAGTGATAATATCATTTGCTGTTGAACTGGAGTGATAATATCATTTGCTGTTGAACTGGAGTGATGACATTATTTGCTGTTGAACTGGAGTGATGACATTATTTGTTGTTGAACTGGAGTGATAACATCATTTGCTGTTGAACTGGAGTGATGACATTATTTGCTGTTGAACTGGAGTGATGACATTATTTGTTGTTGAAATGGAGTGATGAGTTTTCAACGGTCAAAAAAGACGTCTCAAACGTTGACAAAAAGAAATATTTAAAAAGGCGTCAAAAGAAATTGTTGCCAAAGTTTACCGACATTAAATTTTTTAAATAAATTTTCACTACATCATTTTTAACCCCTTTTTTTTCAGGAAAAAAATCTTCATTGCCACGTGTAAAAACTTTTTTTTTCGCGTTATTTTAATTCACCTTTTACCAATCTACCTACCTTTTAACCTGATCCAATTATACTTTGCTATCTCATTCTTTGCACACTGCCGATAACTAGCCGCTACGCTATAATGATGGAGAAGAGTTGTGACTTGTTCTCAAAGTTAAATTATAGATCTAGATTTTGAATCTTGTTAAAATGTGAACGCGGCATTCCTAGACACTAGTGGTACATTCTGGTATCCCTTGCTAGTTACTGCATGTCGTGTAACTGGTGGATGAAGTGAGCCATTTTTTTTTTTGGCCTTGTTCGCCTTACACCACGTTTTTAAAAGTTATTTCATATTAATGAACCTCAATTTTTCTATTCGTTGTCTTTTACCGCAATATTGATCAACTAAAGTCTTGTTGTATTTTTGGATAGTACTGGTACTTGTTTACAAGATCTTGAAATTGTCATAAGTTAGTTTTGGATGAAATGAATTTCTATGCAGTAGTGGTAGTAGTAGTAGTAGTAGTAGTAGTAGTAGTAGTAGTAGTAGTAGTAGTAGTAGTAGTAGCAGCAGCAGCAGCAGCAATAAAGTAGTAGTAGTAGCAGTGTAGAAATAGTAATAGTAGTAGAAATAGTAGTAGTGGTAGTAGTAGTAGTAGTAGTAGTAGTAGTAGTAGTAGTAGTAGTAGTAGTAGTAGTAGTAGTAGTAGTAGTAGTAGCAGCAGCAGCAGCAGCAATAAAGTAGTAGTAGTAGTAGTAGTAGTAGTAGCAGTGTAGAAATAGTAATAGTAGTAGAAATAGTAGTAGTGGTAGTAGTAGTAGTAGTAGTAGTAGTAGCAGCAGCAGCAGCAGCAGCAACAGAAGTAGTAGTAGTAGCAGTGAATAGTAATAGCAGTAGCAGTAGTAGTAGTAGTAGTAGTAGTAGTAGTAGTAGTAGTAGTAGTAGTAGTAGTAGTAGTAGTAGTAGTAGTAGTAGTAGTAGTAGTAGTAGTAGTAATAGTAGGAGCAGGAGTAGTATTAATAATAGTAGTAGGAGTGGTAGTAGTAGTAGTAGTAGTAGTAGTAGTAGTAGTAGTAGTAGTAGTAGTAGTAGTAGTAGTAGTAGTAGTAGTAGTAGTAGTAGTAGTAGTAGTAGTAGTAGTAAGATTAATAGTATTATTAGTACTCTTGGTAGTAATTTTTTGTAAACAGGAAGTTAAAATAAAAGTACAGAAGGTACTAGAATTTGTAAAAAAATGTATATATACATTTTCTTATGTTTTTTTTTTTTTTTTGAAAGAGTGGCTGTACTGAAATAAATTGTAGAATATGAAAAAGATAAAAAGTAATAACAGGTTATAAGGAAGTCAGGAATACTGATCATTCACGTTAGACAGAGAAGAGAATTAAATGAAGTAGCTGGACATAGAGAAAACGGCTGACAGGGAAAGAAACATGCAAAGTGTTTACTTTTAAAATATTGTTCTTCTGGTTGCTAATGGAATAGTATGAACAAAAGCTATGTGTTGCTTTTAAAGAGGTTATACCGCTAAAGGAATAACAGAATCACATTGTTTAGGGGTGTTCTTGTCATTAGCAGAACTGTAGAAACAATAAAACAGACACTTTAGTTTTTGGCTTTCTATGTCTGCCATTTCCTTTAAGGTTTTCCTTAATTCAGTTTCTTTTGAAGTTCTCAATGTTAAAAAAACAACTATTGATTCAACATAACGTCTTATTTCAAAGATAGCATAGAACGTAATTCAGATCTGTATCTGCTGTTGTAAGTGTAATACACGAGAATGTTCATTGATGTGTTTAGGTAAGAGCCAATCCGGCTTATTTGGCTTATAATTCCGAATAAAAATATCATACCATTTAAGCCATCAAACTGTGGTGCAATAAGTCTGACTGTGGATGTTATCAAAAACGTCAGCTGAGACAGAATAAAGATGGTACACACCAGGACCACAGACTTGACCACCTGCATATCTTTTGAGGACAGTCCCTCGACGACTGGCTCGTCTGGTGCCTGTTTAGAAGATTCAGTCTGTCCTTTCGTGTAGGAACGTCGTATCTTGGAGGCCTGGTAGAGTTCGAATGTCAGAACACCCACACAGGTAACCATTGTGATGTACAAGATGTAAATAACAATCCCTCTGTTTAAAATATCATTGATGCGGGACATGTAGGCATAGTTAACAGCTTTTAAATATGGCAAAGACACGTTTGTTTGAGGATCTGTTCTCCAGGAAACACTATAGATTGTCAACACAGGTAACCTTAGTGAAACAGCCAAGACGACTAAGAACATGACCCATTTCATTGTCCTGGATCTTGTGAAAACAAGTTTAAATTTAAGAGGTACAGCTACGCAAGCACAACGCATCACACCCAGAGAGACCGTGATAAAGGCTGACAGATCGTATGCCGTGAATGCCGGCCAGTAGAGCAAGTACAGGAGAATAAATTGGTCAAACGGCCAAGAGTGAGAACCTCTAAAAGCACGGATAAAATAGCCGCACATAGACGGTGTTATAAGAATGAGAAACAGTAGATCCGAAACTGCAAGTGAAAGCAGTAAAATCGTCACGTTGTCTTTAGCACCTGTCTTGAGAAAGACAATAATGTTGATGATGTTGGAACATAAACCAAACAATATAATAACAGGCCAGAGAGGAGCCATTATTTTTACTGTCAAGGAAAATTCCTCTGAGTAAGGATATAAAACTGCATCATGATATATATATCTAGAGACATTTTGAGTGAAGTTGAAAAGTTCCATGATTCTTAGCAAGGTTGTCTATTTACTTCCTCATTATCCGGGGAAAACGTGTGTTACTTTTGCCATTCTCTTGTCAGGATCTTGCAGACATATAGATTTAAAACTAAAGTCCTAAACCGTAGTGTTGTGTCAAAGGTTCAGAATGAAAAATGCTTCTTCCACACTTACTGACGACTACCAAAGAATTATAAGAAGACAGCAGTGTAATTCGTCTATTTGAAATATTACTGTAACCTTTTGCTTTCGAGACATTATTATAAGAATTCAGGATAATTTCATATAAAGGTAAACAATGACGAAATTGCTCGCCTGCTGCACCACATTTGAAAAAGTTGCAGTACTTTTTTTTTTTAATTTTCAATTAGTGACGTCGTAAGAGTGTAAGTAGTCAAAAGTTATTATTTAATTATGTTTTCGGTATGATCCAAATTTCTTTGTTTTAAAATAAGAGAAAAGTGCTTTTTGTCTTGTTAACTAGAATTAGTGTAATCAAAAGGGCATAAAATGCAGTTTCATTCTTTTTACAAGTCTAGTTAAATAGAATGTGACACGCGGCAATACCATAAGGTAAATGATAAATGATAAGAGCTTATTTTGTCACATTATTTGAAAAACTAATAAAGATTATCACGCGTTACGTATTTTAGCTTTCTAAAATAATCTTAAATACTACCATTGTAGCACTTGATAGCTTCATAACAAATGATCAAACATCCCGAATTATGTTTAAAATGCCTAGAGGTGATGGCTATGCGATATAAAATATATGTAAATACATTGCCATTTTAAAGAGTATGTGGTGTAATTGGCTTTTGTTTGTGGTGTTTTAATTTGCCTGTGCCAATCCACTGACGATGACGTCGTAGGAAGTCTATGATTGGTGTTATTGTGAAGTCATGTCTCTAGGTGCAGGCGAGCTTCACTACTACTTTAAGATAGTCTTGGAGTTTTGTAGTGTGGAAAGGACGCACCCTTCTACACTCTCACTCTGGGGCCACTTTTTCTCCTCTGGAGACTTCTTATAACTATATTATTATTTTACTGCTGCTACTTCTGTGTACATCACATTGCACAACATTTGTATCAGGAGTTTTTAACAACTCAAACCCACTTCTGGAATTAGATTAGACTTTAGGTCTAGAATCTAGCTATAGATTTTGCATAGTTAGTGTTTGTTATTTTGTTATTCTGTGACCTAGACCGGACTTACTTCAGCTTGGTCAGAGTTTGATTTAGATCTAGATTAGATTCTTTTCCTTTTCAAATGAAGCTGGGTGAATGAATTTTTTTTTTCATTTTGTACGTGATTGGATTATGGATCAAGGCTGAAATAGAAACGTATGCCAAGATCAATTATGAGGCAGGGAGTGGGCTATGATCCACCTCAAGTAGGCGACTTAATTGAAGATGATCCAAAGAGGGTCATGGAGCAAAGGGAAGAAAACGTGGTCATTGGAATCCAAGTTAGGACTCCCGGCATGGTTCCTGGGTTCTAAAGAGCCATAAGAGGGTAAAATGGGAGGTGATATAAAGGAGGTCGATGACAGGGCAACACAGATCTTTAAAGGGAGGTTTAGGTCTCTAGAGGTGGTTTCCTCCCTTTCACTGAATCCGCCTAACGCAGTTTGCAGCCAATGTTGTTGGCTTCAGTGAAGAGGAGGTGGCTTCAGTGGCTTCAGTGAAGAGGTGGCTTCAAGGGCTTCAGTGAAGAGGTGGCTTCAGTGGCTTCAGTGAAGATGTGTCGGCAAATTGTGGGATCCTTGGGCATGATGTGCCAGGAGTCATGTAGGTATTTATTTAACTAATGTTTCCTGGAAACTAGCTCTACTTTTACTCATGGGAAAAGAGGCCAGGTTAAAATGGGTACGGGTGTATGTTGGGTTTATTTCCGCTGGATCATCATTGTGCTGGGGTAGGTATACGTCAGGCAGCGGTATCAATTATGAAAATAATTTCGTGCTGCCGAAATCAGAGATTTATCGTTCTGATAGACGTAGCCGGTTTCAGTATGCGGAAGAGGATAAGGAATATTTCTATACGGAGCACAGGAGGGGCGAGTATCTCAGAAGACCAATCTGGATGGGAGCGGCTACAGAATACGTGTAGTATGATGGTAGCTCAGATTGTCCTTCCTATTTATAACAATTTCATCTGTGCGCCAATTCGTTGTTATTGAATGAAGAGGAAAAGGTTGGATTCCCATCACTATACCTCTGCTGAATATGCATTAAAACTGGTCCCTATTCGATGCAGGGAAGTGTGGTGTGTGTGTGTGTGTATGTGTGTGGATTGAGTTGTGAGGAAACATGTAGCGTCCTCCGCCAAAGGTTTGAGGGGGATAAAACTAAGGCGGCTTTGTTGCGTTTAGACAATGCTCACCAAGAGCCAGGGGAATCACGTCAGTGGGTGGACCATCTTTGGGACATGAGTTTCTTTATAGGACGTGGGAAAAGGTGGTAGACGTGGAGCCATAAAAACTAGTTTTTTACCCAGCTAACTTTGATCAAGTAGCAAGGCGTAGAGCAATTGAGATTAGGCACCCGGCGGATTTATACTTTACTGTAGAACAATAGCTCCAGCGTGTAGACTTGGCTTCGAGGAAGAGTTCACTCATTACAGCAAGGGCAGCGCCTGCCATATACGGAAAGGGGCATCCTCAAGAAAGGCATAGTTACTACCCACAACGCAGTAGCTGCAGAACAGGCAATGCATATTATAAGTCTGTCTCACCAGGCTGTGATGAGCGAGAAAGTAGAAAATATAACCTGGGGATATAGAACAAACCAGGAGTATAGGTAATTAATAGAGAAGTTCAGGGATTATTATTATTAGTAGTAGTAGTAGTAGTAGTAGTAGTAGTAGTAGTAGTAGTAGTAGTAGTAGCAGCAGCAGCAGCAGCAGCAGCAGTAGTAGTAGTAGTAGTAGTAGTAGTAGTAGTAGTAGTAGTAGTAGTAGCAGCAGCAGCAGCAGCAGCAGCAGCAGTAGTAGTAGTAGTAGTAGTAGTAGTAGTAGTAGTAGTAGTAGTAGTAGTAGTAGTAGTAGTAGTAGTAGTAGTAGTAGTAGAAGTAGTAGTAGCAAACTAATGTAGTAAACTAAAATTTCCAATTTCAGTATAAAAAGAACACTTTTGTCCTTGATTTATTGGTGTCATAATTTATTATGTCTGCAGGTGATTTCTTTCTCTTTGTTGTTTGTCTCTGTCTCGCGCAACGTTTAAAAGGCTTGTTCTGCCTTTACGATAGAATATCTATGTAAAAGTTTTGTTGTTTGTTTGTTTGTTTTTTAAAGAGTTTTTTCTAGCTTGGGGATTATTTGTTTGCATGCATTTCCGTTTCCCACTACGTTAATGTGTTTTTGTATGATTTTTATGAACTCTTAGTGTACCGGGCTGCACGTATCTTGAAACTTGTGTGGGGTGTTTGGGCTAAGCTTAACGAATCGTTTGATTCTAAACCGAAGTAATAATCTATTAATGAATGCTTCATTAAGTTTTCTATAAATTCATGTATTTGCTTTATTCTCGTTGCCTCTCCAAATGGTGCGCATTCAATCCTCCTTTCTTTTTCTCTAGAGCTATAAGACTTTCTGACACTCTTCTGAGAATGTTTTTAAAAATGAAGGGATTATTAATCTTTTTTAGGTTCTGAGGACGTTTTATGGGGGTCTGAATATGATGGTCTTGTACACGATTTGGGGTATTATTTTTGTCTTTACTCTTCCAAATATCGTGGTGTTTATTCTTCCAAAAGACGATGCTATTCGCTTGCATCTTTGCTCTAATTCTTTACATGTTTCATTATTAGTTTGATCTTTTCTATTTGTAAGAAACCAATCCGTATGATCTTTTCTGTTAATTCCAAATGATGGATTTGTAATGTTTGTGCTGTTTCCTATTATAATGACAAGACATGAAACCGAGTATATCTTTTACTCGGCCTTGTAGAAAGTAAGCAAGTCAATCTAGTGTAACATAATCATTAGCTTTTTAAACACCAGAGTATTAGGTAGCGTAGCAGGACTAGCCTGTCAAAGTGAGTTTAGGCGTCTCTTTCCTTCTATTAGATCTTTGAACACCAGGGTATTAGGTAGCGGAGCACGACTAGCCTGCCAAAGACAGTTTAGGCGTCTCTTTCTTCCGTTAGCCTGTTGCACGCTAGAGTATTAGGTAGCGGAGCACGACTAGCCTGCCAAAGAGAGTTAAGGCGTCTCTTTCTTTCGTTAGCCTGTTGCACGCTAAGGTATTAGGTAGCGTAGCAGGACTAGCCTGTCAAAATGAGTTTAGGCGTCTCTTTCCTTCTATTAGATCTTTGAACACCAGGGTATTAGGTAGCGGAGCAGGACTAGCCTGCCAAAGAGAGTTTAGGCGTCTCTTTCCTTCCATCAACTTTTTGAACACCAGGGTATTAGGTAGCGGAGCAGGACTAGCCTGTCAAAGAGAGTAAAGACGTCTCTTTCTTCCATTAGCTTTTTGTACACCAGGGTATTAGGTAGTGGAGCAGGACTAGTCTGTCAAAGAGAGTTTAGGCGTCTCTTTCCTCCGTTAGCTTTTTGTACACTAGGGTATTAGGTAGCGGAGCAGGACTAGCCTGTCAAAGAGAGTTTAGGCGTCTCTTTCCTTCTATTAGATCTTTGAACACCAGGGTATTAGGTAGCGGAGCAGAACTAGCCTGCCAAAGAGAGTTTAGGCGTCTCTTTCCTTCCATCAGCTTTTTGAACACCAGGGTATTAGGTAGCGGAGCAGGACTAGCCTGTCAAAGAGAGTTAAGACGTCTCTTTCTTCCGTTAGCTTTTTGTACACCAGGGTATTAGGTAGTGGAGCAGGACTAGCCTGTCAAAAAGAGTAAAGGCGTCTCTTTCTTCCGTTAGCCTTTTGTATTACAGGGTATCAGGTAGCGCAGCAGGACTAGCCGGTCAAAGAGAGTAAAGGCGTCTCTTTCTTCCGTTAGCCTTTTGTATTACAGGGTATCAGGTAGCGCAGCAGGACTAGCCTGCCAAAGCAAAAAAAGGCCTCCCTTTCCTTCCGTTAGCCTATCGTTATCTGTAGACGCACAAAATGCTTTCTCCCCCCTCCCCCCCCCCTCCCCCCCCTTGTCCTTTCACCTTTTTTCTTCTTTTTTCCTACTTTTTTTTTCTTTTTTGTTTTTTTGTAGTTCTATTTCATTTCTCCGGGGTATTATTCTTAAAACACATAGGCGCCTTCCATGGTGCTAGATAGCACAGAGAGCAGGTTTGCCCACTGTTTTGTCAAAGGCTTTGGGTGACACAGATCCATAAAAGCCAGGGGAAACCAAAATGTCAAAATCTATGGATTGTAGTTCATGTTTTTTATATTTCAATGTTGGTTTGCTATTTCTTGTAAATCACTAATCTGACTCTTCCAAATTTTCATGTTACTTCTTGAATCTTTCCAGTTTCCAGTTTTCATAATATCAAATTTGGACTCTCTTTTTCAATGTCATTTTCGACGCTTTTTAATTTTTACATAACGTCAATTCTTGAGCCTTTTCAATTTCCTTACTGTCATTTCTTGACACTTTTTAATTTTCACATAATGCATTTCTTAACTCTTTCCAACTTTCTTCACGTAAATACTTGACGTTTTTTAATTTTCACTCAATGTCATTTCTTCAAAATGTTTGTCTTACGAGTATTAATAACTAGAGTCAAACAGCGAGATGACGTGGCGTCAAGAAGTAAATATACTTTAGAGATTTAAGAATTGATATCTTTCTTTCCCTCTTTTTTCCCTCAGAGCTTTAATTTATACAGGATAAAAGTGTTACACGGCTCAGAGGTATCAAGATATGAAGAAACAAACTAAATAGCAAAAATAAATTTTCAGGAATTCCTGATAGATCACTGCACTACCGACTACATTTGCTTTTCTCATCTAGTTAGAGAGCATACATTGGAACTTTCGAAAAAAAAATTTTTTTTTTAATGATAAACATTTACAAACCACATTCATCTAAAATTTGGTATTAAAATTTTTAAATAAAATACAGGAGAAATCAAAATAATTGAGGCTGGTATCATGAAATCAGTGTCAGGCCGGGCACAGCTAGGAATCTAACGGTAACTCTTTTCTTAGAGAGCGCTTTAATAAGAGCTGTCAGTGCTTCGCTTTAGATTTTAGTAAGAATCTTCATGTGCGAACCGAGCTGCTCGGGTTTGCCATCTCTTTTGAAATTCATTAAGTACCAAAGAATCGTTTGCTACAATCTGTCGACGAAAAATAAAAAAAAATTAAAACGCTTCTGTCGCACATGAAGTAATAGATGTATATCGTGTGGTATGACGAGGAGCTTCGGTGGTTGTGGGTTACAGCGTCTGCCCTGATATGGGTAGGAAGTTTCGTTGTTGGTTCGAGTCTCGCAACGTCGGTAAATGAGTTTAGGACCTCATCTTTTCAAGTTCCGCCTTTTCTGACAGGGGCTCAAGTTTAAAATGCAAAAAAGGCCTGACCTTACTATATTGTGTACAGGCTAGATGAAACAATAAACAAAGAAATATCTGGTATGAGCGAGCTTAAAAGGGTGATCATAAATTAATCCGCCAATAGTTTTGGCTAACACACGAGCGAAGATGGTTTCTGGAGATATAAAAGTGCGCGCTTTATCTCCTAATGACATATGTATTCCAAGCTTTTGGACTGGATCGAAATGCCAGCTTTATTCTCAGCATTACGATGACATATTGGTTGCTATGATCAGCTCTATCCTCATCATTACGATGACATATTGGTTGCTATGATCAGCTCTATCCTCAGCATTACGATGACATATTGGTTGCTATGATCAGCTCTATCCTCAGAATTACGATGACATATTGGTTGCTATGATCAGCTCTATCCTCAGAATTACGATGACATATTGGTTGCTATGATCAGCTCTATCCTCAGCATTACGATGACATATTGGTAGCTATGATCAGCTCTATCCTCAGCATTACGATGACATATTGCTTGCTATGATCAGCTCTATCCTCAGCATTACGATGACATATTGGTAGCTATGATCAGCTCTATCCTCAGCATTACGATGACATATTGGTTGCTTTGATTAGAAAATCTTCAGAAAAAAAGATCTTTCTGAAGCAAAACGCAGTGCCTAGTATATAATTATGAATATAGTGGGAAGTGCAGACAAAGTTTATGTGTTGAACAAGTCGCCCATAATAATTAAGTGAACATAGCGATAACAGTGGACAACGAAAGAACAGAAAACTTACAAAAACAGACACAAAAAAAATATTAGGATAAAACATTAACCAGACACGGAAAGGATGAGTGTGCTTGTGCTTTAAAAAAGAAGGGAGGAAAGGGCAGGCGTCTTAGAGAAGAACAAAAGAAAGAAGAAGAGAAAGGGAGACAGAGAAAGAGTGTGTGAGAGAGAGAGAGGAGAGAGAGAGAGAGAGAGAGAGAGAGAGAGAGAGAGAGAGAGAGAGAGAGAGAGAGAGAGAGGAGAAAGGGATAAATGCAGGTAGTCACAAAAATAGATTGAAAAAGCATTAAAAAAAATATTAATGTAAATGATTGTGTCCATTAATAGTAATAAATAATGATAATAATAATGTTGATGATGATGATGATGATGATGATGATGATGATGATGATGATGATGATGATGATGATGATGATGATGATGATGATGATAATAATAATAATAATAATAATAATAATAATAATAATAATAATAATAATAATAAAAATAATAATAACCGCCTTGTGTCCACAGCAAAAAGGCGCATTTCACTGTTACTACTCTCACAATTCTGCTCTGACGCATGAACCGTAACTGGCGCTTTTTATTTTGTTTTTCATTATAATGAAAGAAAAAAAATAAAACAACTGTAAGTATCAAAATCAAAACTTGCTAAGGTATAATTTTTATATTAGCGTTGTCTCTATCAAAATTGTAAAGGTTCGCGGATATGAACTGTTAAGAAAGAACTTGTAGGCTAGATACGGGCATCTATATGATCAGGAGATGGTATAATAAATCAGATCATCATCTTGAGAAATTCAGGCCTTAATGATGGATAGTGGCCTCAGTAAATCTGAGACAGAGTGAACACTTTTCTAACTTAATTGATAGAAACTAATATTTTGCACGAATCATATTTTAAGATAGATTTTTCTGATACAATCAATGAAGAAATGTTAATGGACGTGAGGATACAACCGTATCAATCTTGTAAGTTATGTTGAAAATGTGATTACTTCCCTTGCACTTTTTAAAATTTTTTCATTATTATTATTATTATTATTATTATTATTATTATTATTATTATTATTATTATTATTATTATTATTATAATTATTATTTTTTTTTTTTCAATTTAAGAATGATCTGTTGGGTTATAACAATGCATGTTGATATTTCACACCATTAACTCAATAAAAAAAAGTTTTAACCATCACACCAAAATACTTTAGTAATGCATTTGAAGAGTCGTTTATTTTTCATTCAAACTAAGAAATTAGTAAGAAACCTCATAAGACTTTGAAAAAAGCAAATTATTTTTATATAACCGACGTTATCATAGCAAATATCATGCCTTCCTCATATTCATTTTTGTCCCTCATATTGCGAAGGGCTCATTAATGTTTGCGCATGTCAGGGATTTCTGATTTATAAAATTACGCCAAACCTCGCCTCTTCCTTACCATCCCACACGCTAGATATAGAGTATTCCGGAAATCTATTTGCTGTTTTGCTCTTAATGCTGCAGAGACTCTGAATCAATATCTTTCAAGCAAAGTGAAGATATTATACACAGAATTAGAAGCTCATGTCTGGTGATGGGTGTATTAACCTTGAACGTGATGAATAATAAGACACAACAATACGGGGAAATTGTCATTTGTAATTTTCCTTTGGCAGCTGTTGGTAACTGGTTCTAATCAATGTATAGATTATGTCAGGTCTGCCTGGAAAAAAAAATTGAACGACTTAGAACAGCCTCGCTCTGAGAGAGAGCATTATTTGGTGTGGCATTGCTCTCAGCTCTTGTGCAGCATAAACAGCAGCTCAAAGGGACACAACCTGGGCCTTTTTGTGCTCATACTCTTTAGGACAAACACTTACATCACGGCTTATTGTTCTTTTTGTTTTACGAGAATTCGTTGGCGCACGAGATGTAACTAGTTACACAGACGTGACTTGTGTAATGTGTCTTCAGTACGACTGTGTGGTGTGTTTTTTTCTCCAATTCTATTTTGTTAATTATTCTTGGTCAGATTAAGGTGATGGACGGTTATGTAATGCGAGAGAGCAACTGTATTAGTTTTATTCCTTTTTTAACACACCAAGGTTACCAAAAAGAGGTGACATTGTGGCAGAATCCATCTATTTCATTTGGAGTGTTTAGAAAAATAGCTGGTGAAAATATGTTTTTCTCTTCCCATTCGGTCAAAGATTTGAAAAAAAAAAAGCTATTTTTGTCACTCGCCAGAAGGTCGAAGTATTTCTCAAATTAGTTATGTTTGTCTCTTCCCAGTCACATCTCTGTCCTGTATGTGTCCATGTAAATTGTCTGTGTCGGTCAGAAATTGGGTAAAAAAATCACAAACTTGTTTGAAAAGCCTTCAGCAAGAGAGTCATTAAGTAAGGAGGTGAGAGATTTTGGGTTGACATCGAAGCAATATGGTAAGATGAGGCAAAAAGAGATCACAAACTAAGACAACACACAGGAGGAAAAACTTTGACTGTTTCCATCCAAAAATTCACTCTTTTTATTAGTGTCAACATAGGGGTGAAATATGCTCGCAGGTTATACGTCGTTTCCCAGACGAGTATATGTTAGAAGTTAATTCTGATGAAAGAATAAAATTAGAAGGCGAAGCTTTGTGAAGAGTATCAAGAGGATGTCCAGCCTCCTGCCCCAGTCCATCCTTGGACGAATTAGTTTTGATTCTTGGCGGTTTACTTCAGTGGCTGGTGTCATAACGTCACCGTTTTATGAGCGATGAAAATTAGTGGATGGTCCCTGGAGCAGCTTAATGACACCACCAAAGTATAACTACCTTAACAATAATAAGGAACCCGAGCAGTGAGGAAAGAGTTGAAAACAGCTTGGCACTTGTAGACTGATGGATCGTATCTTCATCTCTTAAACATTTGAAACCATTCACTTTGGCTAGAAGTTCATTCATGTCTACATCTGGTTTGCTAGTATACTGGCCGCTAGAATAATCGCATTTCATCGCATCACTCAAGTTTGAGTCTACTGGACTGAATTGCAGACACAAATGGAAGAGGGAACTATTGAGTATTTCATGGATATCCAAATCGTCCAAACCGGTACTATTAATAAAAAAAATGTCTGCATTTTGAGTTGTCTGCATATCACCTGTGTCGGACTCGTTGAGAACCAACTGTGAATCATCTTGTAATGGAATGCCCTTTTCTTCTTTCCATTTTTCCTGCATTGAACAATAACGTTGAGTGAAGACCAAAATTGCCGTTTCTATTTTAAAATAATATGTCCGTAAGCCCATCACCTCCTTTTCAAAGCTCTCCGAATCAAAATACATTTCCATTCTTATAGATGTCAGGCTTGTATTTGTTTTAATAGAGCTCATATTTTCACCCAATGACTTTTTGTACGAGCGGTATGTTCTAAACGGTTTGGTCGTAGCCTTCAGTTTGTACAACTTTTCTAGATAACATTTGCTGGCCTCAGCGAAAGCTGTGGGCTCTATACTGCACTGTCTCCCATTCAACAAAATCTGCGCCTGTACAGAAAGCTCAGCCTCCACAGCTTTTCTGCAGTCTCCGTCGGGAGTGATAAGGTACTGTTGGTCGCAATGTTGAGCCTGGCATAATCTGCCTGCCTGGCGTGTCGACTGACCTGAGATGTTGCAGGTCCACAGCAACCATGGAATCGGCTGTCGCGAAAATTCCCATTCTTTCTGGACAGAATATTCAACTTTACCAGACGCTTCAGATAATGACATTAGAATTTTTAAGCCAGTTACGTAGAAGCGATTATTTAGCGCTGATAACCTTTGAGCGTCTGAGAGACACAAAGCACAAATCAGGTGCGCTGAACTCTGGTCAGGCAACGGCATAGTGCGGAGAACGTTCCGCAGACTGTAGAACTCGTTGACACCCGTGTCACAGGTCAGCTGGGAAATTTTCAGTTCACGAGATAACTGGGAAATACAAGAGAGCGTCCAATTACTGTAGCACAATGTTCCGGCTGATGTAGGATGCGATTTAGGTGGAATGTAAGAGTAAGTAGACAGGTCCAGTTCCTTTTGAATATCGTTTAATTCTCTATGAAAATCTATGTTGTTAGCTCCGATCTGTGTCGTCCAGGACATTGCTTGGCTGCCCAAGGTCTGATTTAAGATAGCATCATTACTTTCTTGGTTGCATTTATAGATGCTGGCATTGGCATAAATGATGCCTGAGTCGTAATCAGAGAAAGGCGCATTGGAGACAATATCTAACAGTGAAAAGACCTTTCCTTGGTCGTCTTTACTTGCATATTGGTCATATGAAATTGTAGACGGTGAACTTGTCTTCAAAGTCTTGTGATCTTCTTTAAATGAGTGAATATTTTCAGCTTTTTGTGGACATGACTGCACCAGAAGAACTGCAGAAATTATGTCACAGTGAACAGACGCAGACAACATATGTCTGAATTTGGTCAGAGCTAGGTTATACAGCCCTGGACAAGTTTCGGCCAAATCCTCACAGCAGGTTCTGTACACAACACATTTTTCATCGCACGAGCAGGGATAGTTTGTGTCCTGCCCACACCTCTGTTCGCAAGACAAAGCGTTTTTTGGTGTCCAAGAAGACGAAGAGCCCTCAGCTACTCTTTCAATGCTGCCCATGTTTCTTGAATCAGAAGAAAATAAGTCTGTAATAATTTTTTCAAAGCCATTTATTTCTTTCGAAGAAAAGTTTTCTGTGTTTGTTCTCTTTTGTATAGTGCTAATATCTTTTGCACGTGAAGATGATATATTTGCCGCTAGTCTTTCAGAACCGGTGCTTTTAATAGTAGTTATATCGTTGGGCGGTATTTCTTTAGTCAATTTGTTAAGACCAGAACTTTTTGAAAAATCTAAAGACAGGAAGGCGTTAGCTTTTGAGTCGTATCTAGAACTGTTAGAGGCGTCTCTAGACGGAAGCTCTTCCGAGATTGTCTCAGATTGTGTCGATAATTTCACAAACAATTGATCTCGCTGTGCTGTGCTTGTACATGTAACGACATCTGCTTCTTGTCTAAGTGTCTGCTCACTGTCAATATCTGTAACGACATCTGCTCGTTGTCTAATTGTCTGCTCACTGTCAATATCTGTAGGACTCGCTTCTTTGGTCGAAGAGCCATTGCAACATGACGGACGAGTTGCGTCCTCTCCTCGCTGTGGTTTTATCTCCATAAATTCTAACTCACTTTCCTCGTCAAAAAATGGCACTGTAGAAAAGTTATTGTTAACATCAGGATCATCAGGGTCATTGATATCAGATGCCGCTCTTACCACAGATTGCTGAAAGATATCTAAGCGCAATGATTCATTCGAATAGGGTGAGTCTACCCCTGTTACTACTGTTACTGTAGCAGATGTTGTCTCTAAATCTTGACGTTGTCTTGGAACTTGTCTGCGGAGCGGCACGCTGTTCTGCGACACCACAAAGCTTCTAGTTAGAAAAACTGAGTTCACGATAATGGCTGCGTCTTTTGAAGAGAGTTCCACCGGAGACACTAGTAGAGCTTGCAGGAGAAGGATTTGAAGGGTTTGATATCTAAGGAACTGAGTAAAAAAAAAAAAGATTGGTTTGATGAAGAGTCAAAGACAAAGTTTCGCTTGTAAAATTTAGGAGGATCGTAAAAGTTGGAGAAAACAGAATGAATACATGATGCTAAAGAACAAAATTATGAAATGAAAAGTACATGCATTACGTTACTTGCTATAAAGCTGCTAACCTTATAATCAAGCTAATGTTAAATATTATTTTTATGGTGCAATGAAAACGGTATGAAAATAAAAGAAGGATTAAAGGAACTTTTATCAAGGAAAATTTGAGGAAGCAGCAATTCGCTTTCGACACATACAATAGGGCTGACAAGAGCAATAGAAAGTATACGGCGGGTATCAGGTAATTTTAACGTGGATTATACAATAAGGATAGGCGACCTGTTGATAAATCACCATTACATGATATTAAGGTTAACGTTGAAAAAAAAATACAGAAAACACTTTATCACAAAAAAATTTAAACTGTATTGATCGGAGCTCAGATACACTGTCTTTTGATAGATCATACCAAAAAAAGTGATTAAATTCCTTTAAAATATACTTTACAGTTTATGCTTGTTTTTTTGTTGTTTTTTTTTTTTTTCGTTTTTTTTTACTAAAGAGGATACAATACTACTCTGTACAGCTGCACGATATTATATAAATCAACACTCCTGCAGGGTTGACGGGAGGTCTGCCGGGACAGCAAGCCTCAAGGACTCTAACAATATTCCATAGTCATGCCAAAATCACATGACTAAAAAAAAAAATTTGATTCACCATCGGAGTGATCATTAGTGATGGAGGCCCGTAGACGTGTGTATAATATTATATAAAATTATTTGTGTAATGAATTTGGGATCTGTGGTAAAAACATTTTAGCAGAGCTGCTCAAAAAAGGATATTTGCGCACTCAGGTTTCCCCAATTTTCCAGTGGAATCGTCAGTAGAACGGACAAAATCTGTTATCATATCTCTTCTAGAGAAAGGAAATAATCAAAACTGCAAAAAATATACATTCACAAATCTACTTATACGGACAACAGCTTGAAGGTGTGAATGTCTCTTCTATTCTTGGCGTCACAACAGTCTAGCAAAGCACCTTTGAAATTAAAATCAGGATCGTCGAAACCTGCTCTATGCGAAAATTTTGTAAGATTCGAAAGACTAATAGTATGACTTTCAGTCAAAATCAAAACTGCCCATACTTCCCAATAGCGGTGAAAGTTGGACTACTACAGAATAGAGTCAAGAGTGTCAGGACAGCTAAGTGATACAAGGAGTCTCCTGGTCAAAATGCGAGACTATGGTCCTTTTATAAGTCTGTGGACAATTTGTCACGCCACAGAGTTTAACATTAACACTTTGTCTCTTGGTGCTGCGAGGAATCTTGGACGCTGGTAGAAGACGAGAAAGGCAGTATTAGAAAAAATCAAAGAATCCGCTAAAGTGGAGAATAATGAGCAGTAAAAATATATATATATATATAAAAATAAAAAACGACCGAAACGGATGACGCTGGCTCATGCACCAATACTATTATTTTGTGTCTTCTTGACACAGGAGTTGTTTGGAGAAATGAGTAAGACTGAGTAACACAGCCGATAAACACTCTGATCTTCTAGTAAAGTTCTAATGTGCCTTATTGAGTTAATATGTGCGAGACGTTGAATTGAAAATTATCTTAGAGCAATCAAGTCTGAAGTTCAACGATTTAATGAAATAACGCTCAAGAAAAAAAACAAAACAACTACCAATCACAATCGAGAGACACTATAATGATATAAGAGTGAATGGTAGTCGAAGAGATAGAACATGAAACATAACACTTGAAGATGTGATGTGTAGATCATACCCAGGTCCCGTTATGTTGCTGGCGACATGTCCGACGCATATGTTGTAGCCTCTTCATGATTACGGAGCGAGACAGATCTTCCTATTCGGATGTTGTCCTAGGAGTTTGCTTGATTCAGTCCTATAATATTCCTTTAATTCATATGTCTTCTTCTGGCTTCTACTAATTGCTTCAATCTTCTGTCACTTGAAGTATGCCTGTGAAATAGCATTAACCCAGACAGGCAACACAAAACGGTGCACTGAAAGATAATGACAAAGGCCCCCACATGATTGCCTCTTTAAAACCTGTCTTTTCCAGAATATTACATGCTACAATTTTAACACAGTTTTGTCTTGTCTGGTTTTCACTGCTTATTTTTTGTTTACTCTCAGATTTGGGATCTTCAATTTGTCGCTCCCTGTCTCTAGTTATGCTCTTCTGCCACTGTATTTGACTATCAAGAATGTCGCCTTAATTTAAGTTTATTTCAACTTATAGTCTAAATGGACAGTATAAATCTTCAACAAGTTTATAACTGATAAGATATTTTCCAGCATAAACTTTCATAAATTCCTGATTTTCTTGATGGAACAACTATCACTGAGTTATTTGTTTTGACAGAATGTACAGTTCATTACTTTCTTTTCTTTTTAATTGGGTGCACCTATCATAACTTGCGAATTCTCTTTACACTTGATTTTGAAAATGTATTTTCAATAATTGTAAAACACTTCAAAGTTCATTAATACAGCACGCAATTTTTGCGTAAGTATCAAAGTAAAGTTTGATATAAAAGTTCAATTTTGAAAATATAACAAGGTTTGTGCCTTAATTTGAGTTATAATGATATAGTAACTCCCTGTTCTTTTTATGATACTTGGCGTTCAAATTCTCTTTACTTTGCTCTTTTGGTATCTAAAATTTTAAGGCCATCGCCTATCAATCTTTTACTTCTTTTGATAATGGCAGATTCACGGTATAATTCTTTTATTCTTTTAAAACTTTCAATTCTCAACTATGTTCCAGTTTGTTTTAGAGTCGGCTTTTATTTTTTGTTTAGTTCTTTTGGTATCTATTGCTCTTTGTTTGAATCATATGGGGCTTTGTGTTATTATCTTCCTGTGCACAGTTTTGTGTTGCCTATCTGGGTTATTTCTATTTCTTAAGTCTTGCCGTCGAAACCATACGTTGTAGATTATTGCTTTTTCTGCTATGAAGTGGTATAGCAGTTATTCTGTTTACTAGGACTGATTTTTGGTTTCTCTTTTTGTTCAGATTATGGGAGTCTGATATTTAACATTTTGGGTTTATGACATCCGAAGCTTGAGGTCTCTGTTGTTTCTCTTCTTTCGAGGTCAGGAATCTTTTTTTCCATATTTTAAAAAAAAAATCAAAATATATTTCTTCTTTTAGTTCATTCAAATTTTTCTCAGCTTTACACCCATAGCCTGAAAAACTCTTATACAAGTTTTGTATCTAATTATAAGTCTAAAAAATGTAGATAAGGAATATTGTTTGGATATTGGTGGATTTAAACTTCTTTTTTTTTTAATTAAAAAAAAACCTCAACGCATTTTAAAAAGATAAAATTTGATGGAAGTTGCATTTCTCTTCTTTATAATATCCATGTTTGTAGGATAAATAGTTCTAAGTGACAATAATGAAAAAGATTAGTATTATTTTGTTGTTTTATAATTTTGCTCTTTTTCCTACTCGTGAAATGTTGAAAAAAAGTTCGTATTCTAGTTATCTCTGAAATGATGATGTTAGTATTGAAGCTATATTCATTTTTTTCCTCTCTGAGATAACTTTGATTAAAATGATAGCAAACACATCGATTAATCTATCTGCAATTAACAAAGAATCTGTACAGAAGTTTATTTCAACTTATAGTCTAAATCGACAGTATAAATCTTCAACAAGTTTATAACTTATAAGATATTTTCCAGCATAAACTTTCATAAATTCTTCATTTTTCTGATGGAACAACAATAACTGAGTCCAATTATTTTGTTTTTTTACTTGGATGCACCAATCATATTCATCTAACTTGCGAATTCTCTTTACACTTGATTTTTAAAATATATTTTCAATAATTATGAAACATTTCAAAGTACATTAATACAGTACGCATTCTTTTGTGCTAACCATATATAAGTAATAAAGCAAAGTTTGATATAAAAGTTAAATTTTGAAAATCAGAAACTCAAAGTTTGTGAACGGCCAAGGAACCTCGCCATCTAATTGTTATCACATCTTGTATCTTCTTAACTCCCTTCTTGGCTGGAATACTCGGTCCTGTGAAAGTTCAGCTATTAAAGACCGCAAATCAAAATACGCTGGTTGTTTATATAGATAAAACATAACCTTTCAGCTTTTCCCTTAGGCTTTGGTATTAGCAGGTTAATAAAGTTTAAGAGAAAGTAAATACACCTGAAATCCAATAGGGTCACATAGAGAAAACAAGTTAATGGTTTGGTAGTCTTTATTTCTCTGGAAATAACTTTTCGCGTCAATTAAAAAAATTCTCTTGAAACCTCATGTTTCATCTAATCAAATATCACGAAAGGAAAGCCTGGTCTGATTTTGCGCAGCTATTAAATTGGCTATCACTATGGGTCATAACACTGTTGCTGAAGGCTATGATTTTAGATAGCGAGCAAGAAAATGAATTGTGTTTGACCACGGGATTTTGTCACCATATGGAGCAATGACGTGCAAGTTTAAAAACATGTTCAAAGGGATAAAAAAAAATTATACATTTCAATTAATTCTTTTTTTTTCCACGGCTCATGTTTCTATATATTCTGCTGCTGAAAAGAAATCTAGTTGTGAAAAATTGCGTTCCTTATCATATTTAGAGTGAATCTTTCTTGTTATTTTTTGTTTTTGTTTCACATAGAGGCTAAGCTATTTAAAACTATACAGTGATCTTTGGAAAATAAGACACAGATTTAATTTTTAAATAAGTTAATCTGAATTGCAGTATTATCATACAAGTTTGTTATTGGTTTATATGTGTCTATCCGTATGGAAATTTCCCAAACCTGATCCTCGTTTTGATTTATTGAAAATCTTGTTGTTGATGCGGCTCAGGGAATTTTCCACGAAAGCCCAGATGGGAAAAGAAAAATGTAAACTACAAAGGTTGTTTTTTTTTTTTTTATAGCAGCACTTGGTTTCCCGATATGTATTTTTTTTTTCTGTCTAGACGACAGTAAAATGAATACTGTATACAGATATTATTGATGGCACAAAAGAGCAAATTTTACATATCAGAATATGATTTTGATGCTATTAGAGGAATCCATAGAGTGAGGGAACAGCACGATAATTGTATGCTCTGAGCCTACACTCACTGTTATGCCCTGAGTTCGGTTGAAAATATCTTACATCAGAGCATTGTGCTCCAATTAAATAAAATAATTTAGCCAGTTTTGTAAAATTCAAACTGATTTAAAGATTCTTTTAAATACTCATTATCATGTAAATACAAGTAACGTGAATTCCCGCAAAGCAGTGCATCTATTGGCACTTTTTACAATAACTCTGGTCAAGTGATCGTTTGGCAGGAGAAGGCTTCATCGTCAATGTAGTTTGTACTATTTTGGTACGTTTCATTTGCACTCTCAATTGTCAGATTATCTGGAACAACTAATTTTTTGACAAAGCAGAGCTATCTCTTTCATTCATCGTCATTGTAGTTTGTACTATTTTGGTACGTTTCATTTGCACTCTTATTTGTCAGATCATCTGGAACGACTAATTTTTTAACAAAGCAGAGCTATCTCTTTCATAAAAATTATTAATGCAAAATCTTTTATGTATATACGCTTACATGCACCTTTTTTTTCTCTTCATGTAAATTCATTTGAAAACGCTTTTTCTAGCTATACAGAACGATATCGTGTGGGATAAGTAAATGCCAAATAGGTGAATATACCTACAAATGAACAAGATTAAATGTAATGGGCAGAAACCTATCTACGAAAAGGGGTGAACTTAAGTTTATGATCATTTGTATAAATCAGAACTGTTTTTGCCTGAAAAGATAGAAACTTTTTTGGTTATGAGAAGAAAGTCATCTTAAATGCATTGAGCTGTAATTCGATCTCCTGACTTCCTTATCCTGTGTAGGTGCGTATTTTTTGGTTAGCGGATCGAATTAGATCTATATTGGCATTGTTTTATTTAGTTGTATAATTTTGGTATTTCAAGCCCAAGATTATTGTTACTCCAGTGCGCAGGAACTACTTTTCCTTTGCGCAATCATGTGTGAGATAAATGCGTAAAGTGTCTTCTGATTATGTATTGTTTTAGTGTATATTATGTACGGTACTCTACATTATCATTTTGAAGGTAAAATTATGCTGTGGATGTACATGAGCAAAGACAGGCAATGTATTATTTTATGTTTTTTTTTTTTTTGTTTTTTTTTGTTTGAAAAATAAAATAAATTGTTAATGCATACTGGCGCGACTTAAGCTTCATTAACTTAGTTTTGTTTGTTGAATATAGTTCGTACTCTGAGAAAAGTATCCTTGAACGTGTGTCGTTTAGATTCTTCTGAAATCTTCCACTTAGTCCTAACATGTTGATGATTTCGTCACTCCTTGTTTACCTTTGTTCTGATAGGTTGCTATTTTATAGCGCATTAATCATTACGTGTACCAAGAATGTTCTCGTACGATTTATGTAATTCCTTTTCTGGATGATTCGATAAGATTTTTGATAAATAAGAGTCGAAATTGTGTCCAGTTAGTCAACTTTGTGAGCAGTGAGTCAATGTACAGGGTTTATTAAGTCAACCTCTTGTCAGTTAGCCATCGGTCAGCATTGTGTTGGATTAAACTGTTTGCAATTTTTTTATGCGGATTTCAGATTTATTTTCTATGGACGAGTCGATTGATTGGCTGTGTATATTTTCATATCCCTAGACAAACAGAGCCAAAATCTGTTTTACTGAGAAACAGTTAAATGCATGTGGAAAGTTGTTGCATAAAAAGCAAGAGTACAAATATTGTGTGCACGCCATTCTGCAAATGCAAACGCATAACATGAAGCCATTTTTAACAATTCCTAAAATTTTATTTACCAGGAATTTTCATTAATAATTACATTAGGATGAAAGATATAGTCTACTGCGTGAGACCATTGTACTTTTCTAGTCTTTATATAAACCATTTGTAACGAATTGTACTATAAGTTATCTATTCATTTCCTCACCCTTTTTTGGTGCGTAACTTTTGGCTGGCGGATTGGCTAGATCTATGTACATTATCTTATTTAGTTGCATAACGTTTGTATTACAAGCCTAAGAACTTAGTTTTGTTTATTGAACACAGCCCGCACTTGTATGGTCAAGATTCTTCTCGAATCTCCGACTTAGTTCTAGCATAGTAATGATCTCGTCACCCCTTGTTTACCTTTGTTTTGATTGGTTGCTAATTGCTAATGACTTGTACCGAGAATGTTCTCTTATGATTTATGTAATTCTTTTCTGGATGATTCGACGAGATTTTGTATAAATAAGAATCCAAATTATGTTTAGTCAAGTCAACAACATTGAGTCTACAGTGAGTCAACATCATCGAGTCTACAGTGAGTGATTATTGAGTCAACCTACAGATATTGTACAGTCTAGCTCTTGTGTTGGATTAAACTGTTTGCAATCTTTACTTGCGGACTTCGGACTTATTTTCTACGGACGAGTCGTGTGATTGGCTGTGCATATTTTGAAACCCCTAGACAAACAGAGCCTAACAGATCACCCCCATCATCACCAAATCTGTTACACCATTGTTGAACAAAAGAGATTTGTGTAAATGTCTATTTACAAATAGAACGACATGTTACGGCCAACAGAGCTGACTTAAGTAGCAGTAATTTTCATCTTTGGTCAGTTTTGTAGGCCTCTTCATATGTGATATAATTTTATTTTCGAGGCGGCCTCTTTTTAGAATCGAATTAGATATCCTATGTAAGAAATATGGTACTTTTGTGAGACAGGTAACGACAATTCTCTTGTGTGTCCTAATTATCAAAGGGTACTTTTTCATGCCGTCAATTGTCTTTATTTTTTCTGTCAACATCAGAAAGCTCTTAAAAGCTCTGCTTAAGTTTTTAAGTAGTCTAAGAGACCAATTTTCTTTTTACAGATAGTTATGTTCTAAAATGTAATTTTGATACAGGCATAAGTAGTAAGTCTTAAAACACTGTGTCGTTTTTAGGATATAATGACAAAGTCTCAAATACCAATATCGAAAGATGAGTACTCAGCCTTCAAATCTTAAAATTCAGATCAACTTAATGTGTAAGAATTAAGTGTTGACAGCTAATTTTGAATGAACAAAGGCGATCGGTTTAAAAAAAATAGCTTTCCCTCAGAATTACGCATTCATTTTACCAAGCACTTCTAAATAGAGCGCCAAGTTTTTCAGCCAACTTTGCTTAAGATGAGAGCACCAAGTTTTTAAGCCAACTTTGCTTGAGATAAGAGCACCAAGTGTTGAAGTCAACTTTGCCTCAGCTGAGAGGAAAGCACTATTTGACACTTCAGAAAAAAAACAACGACCTTGTAAAAAATAGAGACAGTTAGATTTGAACAAGAAGGATCAAATTTAACTAACTCGGCTTCATTTTTATTAAAATCGAAGGATAGTATGTGTAGAATATATTAAAGAAATGATAATCCCTTTAGGAGGCCTACCACATTATTTGGGTATCCAAGTAAAAGATAGTTGAGAGAATAAATATTAGAATAATTTTAAATTTTTAAACAAATTAAAAAATCTTCATGTTATATTTTTTGACAACCCCATTTTCTAAGATATCTTAGAATCAAAACTCGAATCACAGCGCATGTTACTGTTTCGTCAAAACACAGTCCTAATTATAAAAAGAGAAGAAAAGTGGCAATTTAAACTATTCCTCCAGAAACATAAGCAAGTGACGCCATGTTTATAATTTGATCTTTTGCTTTTAATTTTATACAAACTTCCCCAGGGCGATAATTAAAAAGGAAAAGGATACTAAACAAATAATCTAAGCATAGCTGAAAATGTATCTTATAATAAACTTTAATCAAAATAAACGATCTACATCGATTTTTTTCCTGTTAAATGATATGCAATATGAACCTGTTTGAAGTTAGATCAAAAACATGTTAATAAAAAAAAATAGAAATGGAATCAACTCAAAGGTCAATAGACCAAAAACCGGATTATTTGATAAAAGAAAGTAATAACATGTAAGAACCTCGTGTCTGATTTTCAGTTTTCTTAGGTACAGCGTCGAAAGTTCCAAATGGTTTCTTTTAATTTTATAGCCGTTTTTATTTACATCTAATCTTCCCGGAGGAAGCGCTTAACGTGCCAATGTATTCGCTTATCAGTGCGCAATACCCACACCAACGACAGTATGTATTAATTAACGAATCGTGGACTGCTTGACGTCAACTAGATCATAGATGTTGTGTGCCACTAGGGGAAGAACGCTATTGAATCACGGGCTCCTCATCAACAACTAGTTCATGTGTCTCACTAGGGGAAGAACGCTATTGAATCACGGGCTCCTCATCAACACCTAGTTCATGTGTCTCACTAGGGGAAGAACGCTATTGAATCACGGGCTCCTCATCAACACCTAGTTCATGTGTCTCACTAGGGGAAGAACGCTATTGAATCACGGGCTCCTCATCAACACCTAGTTCATGTGTCTCACTAGGGAAAGAACGCTATTGAATCACGGGCTCCTCATCAACACCTAGTTCATGTGTCTCATTAGGGGAGGAACGCTATTGAATCACGGGCTCCTCATCGTCACCTAGTTCATGTGCCTCACTAGGGGAGGAACACAAACGAATCACGGGCTCCTCATCGTCACCTAGTTCATGTGTCTCATTAGGGGAAGAACGCTATTGAATCACGGGCTCCTCATCGTCACCTAGTTCATGTGTCTCACTAGGGGAGGAACACAAACGAATCACGGGCTCCTCATCAACACCTAGTTCATGTGTCTCACTAGGGGAGGAACACAAACGAATCACGGGCTCCTCATCAACACCTAGTTCATGTGTCTCACTAGGGAAAGAACGCTATTGAATCATTGAAACCTAGATCATGATTGTGTCTCACCATGGACTGGTTGACGTTTTACAGATCTTGAGCCACGTTATAAATTGCAAGATCACCTCTAGATCTTGAGCCAAATTTATGAGGAACAATGCGGAAAAAAAAGTTTCATTTTTTATTAATATGTACAAAGTCTTAAGCAAATAACTTGAGAGTCATGTGAAAGTAAAGGGTGGCAGATCAACCAATAGAGAGAGAGAGAGAGAGAGAGGGGGGGGGAGAGAGAGAGAGAAAGGGGGGGGGGGGGTAGAGAGAGATAACTATGATATACTTTAATGTTCTCACTACCAGCACACCCACCCCCACCACCACCACCCCCCCCACCCCCCCCCCCCCCCCCCCCTCTTCCTCCATTTTTTTTTTCAAAAATATTCAATTAAATATGAAAAAGATATTAAAACAAAACCGACCGACGGATTAGATAATATTTTTTGAGTAAACTATTCCTTGTTCCTTATTCACGTCAAATTGTGTAAAAAAAAATGCTAGACTAAGGAACCAGGAGAGCCTGCGAACATGGAGGCCATGTTGGAAATACAGAGAGACTGCAGAGGAATGGCTTTTAGAGGTTAAAATTTCATGAGAAAAAGGACATTCGATTATTCATTTCCTTACTCCTATCAGATTTTGCATCCATATTGGACTTGAAGATTTGAATTATGATTTAAAAAAAAAGAACAAAAGAGTCTGGAAACATGACTATTTGAGGTAGGAACAATCAAACCGGGCTATCAAAAATCATCTTGTGTAATCATAAAAGTGCCCAAAACGAAGCAACGGTCATATCTATTTTTTCCGAGGAACAAATAGCCTTACGCCACAATTTTCCTCGGTAATTTAGTCTAATGTCAGATGTAACTTCAGACAAAGATTTTGTGCCAAAATCCAAGAAATTTAATTTGCATGAATATTAAAAGTAACTCATTTTTTTATCAGGGTGTTCAAATGTAATTGTCCTATATGAATACCTCTCTTGATACCCAGGAGAAGAAGTATAACAGAGCATATGGGGATAAAGGAAACATGCATCGAGTATTACGATAATTCCCATAGTTTGATGATATTTATTGTTTGAGTCAAACCATTCTCAAGTTTCATTTAAATGACATTTTGTTTCCTTTTCATGTCGATCAATTTGGATAATAATGAGAAGAAACGGGATAACTTTTTTATTTTTTATTTTATTTTATTTTATTTTATTTTTTGCAATACTCTTGAAGATTAATGTTATTGTGTTAAACTTTTTCCCCCGAGGAGACTAAAGTTAAATGTCTGATAGGGAAGACAATGCCATTCTATCAACCGTTTTTTAGAGTATAGAGTTACCCACCTTTCGCTAATTCGCAATGTTTATAATTATCCCTTTTTTTTTTTTTTTGACAATTGCGTCGCCCTAATGACATTTCCATATGATACTAAATAACTAAAGGTTTTTTTTTCCTAGCACACCTTTAATGTTTAATTATATTTACTTCTGCTCATTCCCGATCCTACTTAAAACAGGTTTTTTTTAGCTCGTGAAGTACTTCAATATGTCAAGATTAATTACTATTAATTATTTTGAGACATGGTTTTATATAACTCGCCCCGGGGTTGATCCAAGATAGGAATCGCTTGCAAATGAAAATCGAATGATGGTGTCAAATTTATAATAATACTTTGAAATAATTCTGTTTTTCCTCGTGTTTTACTTTGATTGAGTTCAGTTTCTCGTACAGTGTAAAATTCGCTTGGCGATCTGCGATCACCTATTCTGTTTTTGTTTTGTTTTGTTGTTTTTGGGTTTGTTTGAATTTTTTTCCCTGTTTGTTGTTTTGTTTTGCTTTTTTGTTTGTTGCTGGTTTTTTTTTTGGTTTTTTTTTTTTTGGGGGGAGGAGGGTTTGTTTGGTTGTTTTTGTTGTTGGTTTTTTGGTTGCTTTTTTTTTTTCTTTTTCGTTTGTTTGGTTCTGTTTTAATTACTTTATGTCATATATTTATTTGATGAGAGAAGCATCTACTCAGGCTGCAGCATAGCCCACATGGACAGATACTAATTCAAATGTTACATTTCAACGCCCTCTTAGCCTGTCAGAGAGTAATAACTATACAGGGAACAGTGTTTTTGAGACCCAGTTTTGAAACGTGAATATTTGCGTTATGCAGACATGATTACATGCGTCATTTTATGTCACTCCTTATTGCTTGCTTGTGATACAAGAAGGCTTAGGTACTAGATTGTTAAGGAGATTTATTTTGTTTTGTTTTGTGTTATGTTTTATTTAGGATTTTTTTTCGGTGGAAAAAAAAAAAGGGGGGGGGGGATATTCCCTTAATTTTTTTCAGCCAATCTTATTAAACTGTGTGGGTTTTCTTAAATATTGATTGAAGCCTGGAAAGTTGATAGTATTTTTTGTCATCCCTGAGAAAATTTTGAGAGAGACTTAGGATACATTAAACAGTACAGATCGTCTTTAAACAGTACGCAATAAACGAACAGATGCACTACTCTCTATTACTTTAAATATCAACTTTATTATGATACACATGTCTTATTTTCGCATAAAATGCATAAAAGTGCACTACCTTGTGGAAAATCTTTGCCGCGCAATTATTTAAACCTTCTTGATAACTCATGTTTTTTTTTTTAAACTTCTAAAAGTAGATTTGGATATTACTAAATTAGTTGCCTATTCCTATTAAAGCATCAGAGAGAAAAATGTTTTTTTCCCCCACAAAGTAACGTTAACTTAATTAATCATTCAAATACTAATCACGTATATACCTATCAAACTCCTGACTTTTCATCAATACAATCTGCATTATTTTACTCAAGCGTAGAACACTCTCCGATTCCATTCTACTATACTTTACACTTTCAGTTAGCTCTTGTTCCAGAGAATAATTGCTTTAACAAAGCTATTGTAGGTGGGCATGGTAAGTCAAGGGTTTTAGTTCCTACGACAAAATTGAGTATGAGAAAATACAAAAATATAAAAATAAAAAGTTTCTAAAAAGTTTTTTTTTTTTTTGCCTTCAGATTCTTTCCACAAATCTGTCGACGCAGCACACTTTATAATGTGATGGGACTGCTAGGAGACCAAGATTTTCCTTCAAGGTTGGGAGACCTACACCCTCCGGTAAGACAAACTCAAATCTCTGGAACATTGCGGCGAGAAACAAGAAAAGTTCCATCTGAGCTAGCCCCATCCCGAGACAGTTTCTCCTCCCGATAGAGAAGGGGATGAACTCCTCCGAATGCCTCACACTGCCGTCTGGGTTTAGGAATCGCGTCGGCCTGAACTGATCCACATCAGGGCCCCAAATCTCTGCACTGTGCAGCACCGAGTCCAAGTTAGGTATCACGCTCGTACCCTTAGGGATGCAGTAGTTTCCGACAGTCACGTCTTCCCCAGTGACCCTCATGATGCTGAAGGGTGCGACGCTAGCAAGGCGCTGAGTCTCTTTGATGACAGCTTCCAGGTACGGAAGCTTCAGCTTGTCTCCCATGCTAGGTTTCCTAGTGAAACCGATTTCTCGGTCCAGTTCTTCGTGAATTTTCACTTGTACATGTGGGTGGTGCTGGAGATACAGAATACACCAAGCTATGGTCGCCGATGTAGACTCGGTGCCTGCCCCAATCAAATCCATCACTGTTTTCTTGAGGTTTTCTTCGTCCAGTATCGCAGCTCTCCCATTCGCTGGCTTCTCCTTTTGCTTGAGCCTGAAACATGAAATGAAACTCTTTTTTTCGGTGCTGGCGCCAACAACATCGCAACAAAATTCTGCAAAGCATTTCAGCCCTCCAGCTGCTTCCCGGATACGATTAGTCTTGAGCACATCCCCGGGAAGGTATTTCAATATCGGCAAGAAATTCAAGGCAGCCAGTTCTTTAGCGCAGGAAGCCAGCTGATTCGAGAACTGAATGTTATGCTTAAACCGTTCATCCTCGTAACTGAAGCGCTCTCCCACTAGGATTGAGCAAATGATGCTGGAGATGCTGACGTGTACATGGTGCCAGATGTCGGTTGCCTGCCCCTTAAGCTGAACAAGACGGTCTAACAAAAACTCGATATCGTCCTGAATTTTCTCGTTGAGTATGTTCTTGCCCACGCCAAGTTCCTTGAGGATAGAAATAGTTGCGCTGCGTGTATCCTGCCAGATATGACCACTGCTGAAAGCAACGCCGCAATGCTCCATGCCAATAACCTGAAAAAAAGTTTAATCTGGTATTAGAGAGAGAGCTAAAGTTGTCAGGGGTATCTTGTAAAAAACCGCATTAAAGGGGCAGCAAGGCGAATGTGGAGATGGAATATGAAGGATTGAAAAGTCGCATTTCCAAGTTTGAGCTCAACCTTGTTGGTCTTAAGTGCACGTAAGCGTAAGAAGAAAAGATAGGGGCGGGGGGGAGACAGACAGACAGACAGACAGACAGACAGACAGACAGACAGACAGGCAGACAAGCATAAATACAGGCATACATACATACATACAGACAGACAGACAAAAAAAAACAGAAACAAAGAGAGAAGAGGAGGGAGAGATAAATTAAACAGTGATTGGAAGATAAAGAAAAATGCAGATATACACATACAAACATAGAACTATATAGACAGGCAAACAAAGAGATAGTCCGATAGAATGACTTAATGATAGAGTGAGGAAGAGCGGAACAAAGACTGGAAAGATATGATAACGTTGAACATGAATGCGCGGTTTTAGTACTGTACCTGGTTAGGATACATCACCGGCCGGTCCAAAAAGGAGGCCCCCTTCGTCACCAAGATCTCCCTGATTGATTTGTACCCATTCACCACCACCACAAGAGTGCTACCGAAGTAAAGACTGAGAAAAACAAACATGGGATTGTTAAGTTGTCGTTGTTTATGGGAAGGGTAAAGAAATATTCTTTAAAATTGAGAAAAACAAACATGGGATTATTAAATTGTTGTTTATGGGAAGGGTAAAGAAATAATATTTAGCCAACTTACAGCCATTGAAAATTAGCCGGTATCATACTGCCCACGAAAGGAATTTCATAATGAGAGGATTTACTTGACGGCCGTGGTATTTAGTTCACTTCAAGTGAAAGATTGTATCACTCACAGAAAACGATCTCATTTTAAGCAAATAAATTCGTGAAAATATCAAACTCTTTCAAACAGCTACGATAACAATAATGTATGCAAAAAAAGGTCAATTTTTTTTTTTTTTGGGGTGGGGGGGGGGGGGGTTGTGATTATTGCTGCGACACTTAAAGTAGTTGCGATATGTGTTGGTGTTGCTGCTGCTGTTTTTGTTGTTCTTTCTGTTGCTTTTTTTTTCGGCTGCTTCTATTACAGCTGTTTCACTAGCTGTTCTTGTTGTTGATGTTTCTGTAGTTGTTGTCGCTGCTTTTTACGTTTCTGTTGTTTATGCTGCTTCTGTTGTTGTTGCTGCTGTAGTTTTAGTCACAGTATTACTGTTGTTCAACTCTCAGTAATTTTGATTGTTTATATTTTTTCGTGTTGATTTTTTTTAATTGATATGGCCTTTTATGCAGTTCATAAACATTAAAGGACATGCATTCTAAAAACTGGTTAAAAAAAATTAAGAGCAACAGTAGTAGCAACAGAATTATCGAAAACATCAAAATAATTGTTCGAAAAAAAATAAAGAATTAAATGTAATGACACTAACACCTGATTATCAGATTACTAGAAGTAAAACTTCAAATACAGGATCACTCAGTAAAAGCGCAACATGGTCAGTGATATAAGAAATAGGATGTAGATCGGCTCGAGACATCTGTCTCGCTTTACCTGAAAAGGTTTCCATGCTGACTGTGCCACTGTTTGAACTGCTGCCTCGGATTCTCGGGAAGGCTCAGGAGATTCCCGAACAGGGGCCAGGTTCTCACCGGAACTGGTGGCAACTTCCGCCTGCTCTTGACTTTCGGGAAGACCATAACAAGGAGGATTAGACTTAATATGGCCGATGTGATGCTTAGCAAGTATGTTAGATTCAGGGCATACATAGTTCTCCTTCACCGTTTCACGAAGTGCTTTCGTCCTGTTTGCGTGTCTCTACCTGGGACTGGGTGTTGGGATGCAAGATGTTCGTTCCTTTCCACTCAAGAGTTCAACTCCTTATGAACTGAGAGTAAAAAGAAATATGTGACATCTATAGTTAAAGTTTGACACAATTAAACACAGACGGGTAGGTGAGTTATGTTGGATAAAATCTATAGTTAAAAACGTCTCTCAGCTTTTCCCTTTTCACTTTCATCTCTCACATGCATGACTCCTTAGCATTTTGTTCATCTGTGTTTTGCGACCAAATCTTATCTTAATGCTTTTTTTTGAATTATCAATACAATGTCATGCAACAGTAAAGTGCCGATACCAACTCCTTATGAACTGAGAGTAAAAAGAAATATGTGACATTTCTGGTGAGAGACTGACACAATTAAACATAGGCGGGTAGGCGAATTCTGTCAAAAACGCCTCTGAAGTTTTCACTTTTCATCTCTCACATGCAGGCCTCCTTACAATTCTTTCATATGTGTTTTGCGACCGGATCTTATCTTAATGCTGCTGCTTTATTATTATTATTATTATTATTATTATTATTATTATTATTATTATTATTATTATTATATTATTATTATTATTATTATTATTATTATTATTATTATTATTATTATTATTATTATTATTATTATTATTATTATTATTATCAATACAATGCCATACAACAGTGGAGTGCCGATACCAGTAGGGTTAGAGCTTTCATCTTAAGCACCTTATTCACAGGTTCGAATCCTACAGGGTCGGTATGTGACTTTAGGGCCTCACTCTTCAAGTCCTCCCTGCCCACCGGGCGCTTATCGTTGACATGCAAAATAGACCTGAGAGCGCCGTGTGATGGCAGACTATACCGAGCAGCAATCAAGTGCAGACCAAACCATTCAATAAGCTAAAGATGTAACATATTTTGCCTTAATTATGGAATATGAAGAAAAAAAAATCGTCCCGTTTTCAGCTTTATTTTGTTGATACCATTCCGTTTCAGGATGACAATCTAAATTTTATTTCAAGGCTTCTATAATTATATTGATTTTAAAACGCAGTATATTTAACAAATAAAAAAAGAAAAGAAAAGAAGTAATTCTACTAAGTTCAGATATCCACTGATTGACCCTCCCGCAAAAGTTCTCTCGGTTTTTGATCGAATGGTTGAAACATCTCAAAATCAAATTATGCTTATGTGCATACTGGCATACCTTTTGCCTTCAAAATCGCAATCTATCGTCTTCTTGCTACCTTCATACACAAATATTAGGGGGAAATATCTTGGTATCCCTTCCCTCAGCAACTGGTAGTTACTGGTTTGAGAAAATCTACAGTCTATACTTCCAGGACAGCAAGAGCGATCTATGTGAATCAAAAGATTTCATAACTTAGAAAAATCTCGCTCGGAATGAGTGTGATGTGCTGTGGGTTAAAATTCACCGCATGATTTAACATTTGCGGCAGACCAGAGGTAAGAAAGTCTGTTCCTGATAGGTCTATGACAGTTCAGAACCAAGAATGACGTCACTCTTTTCCCTATTATTAAGCTGTCAATTCATCAAGAGATTATGGTTACTAGTTCAGCCATGGCTAACAAGTCAATACAGTTCGTCTGTTCTAACGCTTTTAAGTTTTTAGTCTTAGACTCTGATATGTACATTAAACAACTTCATCAAAAGCACAAAATTACTGATTTTCTTAACCGCACATCTCTTTTATAAAGTTCAACAACTTACATGTCTTTTCTGTCTTGTTTTACACCGGTGGCGTGCAGTAGATTTTATACTCAAAACGGAACCCGGGTACCGGTATTTAAAGGCGCTTTGGCTTAACCTCTTGAGAACTTAGGAGACGAAAGATTACTTGCAAAATTCGGTCAATGCAGGTCTTTGTGACCCTCGTAAATATGAATAGATTACCAGCACTTAGAACCACGTTCAGATCTGCTGATCATCGTAATAACGTCAAGGACAAGTCAGATCTAGATTTATGTCACGTTCATAGACGTCTGCATTCCTTAACGCGAAGCTCTACCAGGAAGAGAAAATAAGCAGGTCAAAGATGAAAAAAGAACTTTGCTAAAGAATAATGGAAAAAAAACCCTCACAGATAAGCTCGAGATTCAAGTGAATTACATTGTCTGACATATCTAGATCTCGATCAGCCGAAACAAAACCGGTTATCAAGTATTAGGTGATAGTGGCTAAACCGTCTGGCTTAGCTACTTATTTAAAGGGCTAATAACTGGACAGTCATAAAAATGTAACAGGTAGGAAAAAATATTATGACGATGTGCGCCCTACAGCGACAAAAATGCACTAACCTGATATATTTAATACAAACTAAGAATTAGATTCATATAAAGCAGAATTTCATGATAACTATAATTATTTATTTAATACAAATCGAAGGCTCTATAACTTACAGGTCAGGTCGCAGAAGTAGATAAACCTTTGTGTGTTGCGGGTTGCAGCGATCTATTTCATTTAAACTTTTAGCATAGTTAGGCCAGAATATTATTCAGAAAGAACTTTTCGTTCACCTCTCTCTACAAGAACGTTGCACTGTCCTAACTGTGCGAAATTTTAAGACGTTTATAGCTCACTTTGACACTTCATACACGGGTCTGATTACTTCTTTTATTAGGCCTGAACTTTGGAAGGCCTCGATACTAATCTCAAGTAAGATTGTTTGTATGTTTGTTGTTTAATATAGCCCGCCCACAAAAACGTGACCTCAGGCCATTTTGTACATCAATATTTAGCCTCTGTCAGGCGGGGTGGAGCTGGAAAGATTCGGCCACACACTCACCAACTGACAGTATAAAACTCGAACCTGCCATAGGGTCGTGACAGATATCGGGACTCTTCTAGAGTCAGATTAACGGAGAGCGCAATTAAAAGCAAGTAGGACAGTATTGGAATCCTGAAATACATCAGCAGCTCCGTGAATATTATTTTAATTAGAATCTTACACACTTTTATGCCCAAAGAAATCGTGAATGAAATTTTAATGGAAACAACACGAGAAAGAATGATCGAAGGCAAAAAAACTTTATTTCGACCAAATTATATATATATATATATATAATTTGGTTTTTACGACCTATTGCCCATCTTGTTGTTTTTGTGTCTTGTTTACCACTCTAAGGTTACTGTCTTGTCGTTTCTGCTCACTTAGCTTTAAGAGTAAATCTGAAAATTATTTGCTCTTGTTCTTGAAAAAAAGACACACACCCTCTGATGTAGGCCTACTGGATTTGAAGCTCGATCATTCATTCTGAGGTAGTCATGGCATAAACTTGAGATCATGCATTACCTATTTAGTAAGAGCTTTCTCACTTTTATTTTCTCGAGACTGAAAGAATTATAGAATTATGCAAATCAGCCCGATCTAGAATTTGGCAAGTTAGACCAAGATCTCTGTTCCAAGCTGTTTGGGACTGGGTCACTTTTTTCAATTTTTTTTTTTTTTTTAACGTAACATCAAGAGCCGTATTTTGAAAAAAGAAACTAATCTTTTGACAACCGTTAGCTAGAGTTATTGGTATTAATCGTAAAATTTCTACGCCTAAGTTTAAATTGAGACTGCCCCTTTCAATCGTTTATTTTTCTTCTCGTAGTTAATCATATTCTTGCAACACCCACATTTAAACTGACAAAACGGTTCTTTTCGTCAATAACTTCATAGCTAGTAACGGACATTTTACATTTCAAATGTAAACATTTGCTCCCGAGTTCTTTATTCTTTATTTTTTTTTTCTTCGAATTTGTCATTATTCTGCAAGTCATGATATTTTTTCTCCCTCGGTACATAAACAGTATATAGTCTAGGCGATTCTGGTCATGCAGAGGATGCATGCAAATCCACGGTTTTACCATGGGTCACCGACATTTTCACCATGTTTCACTTGCTGAGCTAGCGGTGCGCAACAGGAAAAACCCATTCATCTCAGCCCGTGATCTGAACTACACTGTAGTTTGCACGATTTGAACCCAAAACACGAGGGTTATTACCCTCTATTACAGGACTGGCGGTGACCTGACATTTTTTCCCAGAAAAGCTTTTCTTGCGACCAATATTTTCCTTTTTCTTGAGCTGATAGTCTTGAATTTTTGCTTGTGTCGCGTTCATTACATTTTCTGCTAAAATCATGACCTGGACACCAGTTGATTAGTTACCAAATATGGGGCAGATTACGGTGTTTGAAAGAATCTCTAAGGTCATAAGACCAAAATCTACCCAAATCGTCATTTTTATATCTTGAATAGCTTTTTAAAACAGTAATTAAAGGTGCATGGTTACATGATAATAGATTAGAGAGATGATACAAGCCCGGCATATTAGTCATAGGACAAACTTGAGAATGTAGAAGGCAAGAAAGAAAGTATTATCCGTTAGACACTCATGTACTGAATGTCTGGTTTTTTTTCCAGTTATGCACAGGCCGCAATGGATTAATTCCATTTTTCTTTTTTTTAAATCCAACAATTTGGTGCAGATAGAGTTGATTTCTTTTCCAAACCACGTTCTTCTCTGTGAGTGATTTACTTTTACAATACAATACTGTCTGGATTTGTTTGCTCTCTCTCTCTCTCTCTCTCTCTCTCTCTCTCTCTCTCTCTCTCTCTCTCTCTCTCTCTCTCTCTCTCTCTCTCTCTCTCTCTCTCTCTCTCTCTACCTTTCTCTATCTTTCGCTTTATGATTCCTCTTTCTCTCTCTTTATATATATCTCTCTCTTTCTTTCTCCATCTTTCTCTTTATGATTCCTCTCTCTCTCTCTCTCTCTCTCTCTCTCTCTCTCTCTCTCTCTCTCTCTCTCTCTCTCTCTCCCCTCCCTCTCCCTAGCTCCCTTCCTCCGTCCCCTTCTCTCTTTCTAGTCAGAGCAGAGAACTTACACAGCATAAACCGACTTTTATTTTGTGCTCTAGACTATTGTCTGTATACATGGTCGAGGCTCATTATTTTTTTTCCCTTTTCAATTTATGTCACAAGCATGAGCTCCCCTCTCTGCTAGGTGGCTCTTTGGCAGAGTGCTTCACTAGCAATAAGCAGATAGCTGGTTTGATCCCTGACTATGTTAATCTGGTGGTAGAATCTGATACTAGCAAAAAAACAATATTCTTTGACCTATAAACCAGGAAATTGAGATGCATATCTAAATATAGGTTAAATATAAATCTTGGGTCTGGATCATTTTTTTCTTTTTTTTTTTTTTTCGCTCTTGTTTAATTGAAATGTTGTCCAAGTTTTTAGTCTTAATTTAGATCTTGATAAGAATATCATGAAGATCCAGATTAATTCCGGCCTACAACTTTTATTTGTATCTAGATCTAAAGGGTCTACAGAGTTTATGCCTAGATTAGAATTTTAGAGAAGATGGTTCCGTATTAATTTATCAGCTAGACGTTAAAAACCTGGGCCTAACTTTGTACAAGTATAGTGATCAACAGCGATTTGTTTTGAATGCGATTAAAGAAGAAAATTTGATGTACTTTCTACACCTTTCAAGTTCTTTTCCAGGTTTCGGCATTGGCCCAAAAATGATAGCATTGGCAATCGCTATAACACGTTTCCCATTTATACTGTATGTTTCTTCGGCTGAAAATAAAATGCGGAATAATCTCATAATCTTAGGATCAGAGCTAAAATAATGACATTATGACTGTTTTCCTGAATATAAAGTACTGTACTTTTGATTTTATGGTCCGTTTTCTCTCTACAATAGGACAAAATATGGACAAATTTACAGACTAGCTTCGGCAATTCGCGTCGAGCTGTCTTCTAATTTTTTTTTATTGTATTTTTTTTTTCTAGCCTCATCTTTTCAGCTCAGTTTCAGCTTAAAACTTGATTTGCAAGGAGGCCTGAAATCACCTTGTGGTGACTGGGCTATATCAAACAACAAAATTAATGCACTCGGTCAAATAACATTTAAAAAAAAACCTGTTCTCAACGGTTCATATTTTTTTAAACAGAATGACGTATTTAAATAAAATATTGTTATTTTGTAAATATAAGTATTTAAAAAATGTTATATTACTTTAATGGAGTGGAAATATTAAAAACATTAAAATAAAATTTGAACTGCTCCAGCATAAAGACAAAAGCGTCGTGGAAAACATGCCTCTTATTCCTACTTTTACATTCCTCAGAGCAACATTTACAGGTCGTTTGAAAACCCTGGCTTGCACTTAACTGATGTATACTCTGTGTTACGAGTGCCTGACGGTGATTTCCAGGCCTGGGGTGGCCTTAAAACTTAAGGAATTGTTAAATACACAGATCCTTTAAACTGCTCATTGTTATTTAAAATTAATGTGAGTAAATGAGCAGTATCCAAAAAATGTTAAAAAAAACAAAAAAACCCAGTATGTTAGTTGTGTTCTTTCTCTATAAATTCTCAGGAAGCCGTGCCAAGAAAGTGCTCTGTCTTGCGGGAAATTATGAATTAATTTCATAATAAGCGTTTCTGAGAGTCTTCAAATAAGTAGTATTAAATTAGTATTAAATTACAGTTAGTAGTATTAAATAGCGGACTGTTTTAACTTCCGCAAAGTAGTGCACCGATAGACACTTTTCGCTCCTACATAGCTTAAATTTATTCTCAGGAAGCCGTGCCAAGAAGTGCTCTGTCTTGCAGGAAATTAATATAGCGTTTCCGAGAGTCTTCAAATAAATAGTATTAAATTAGTATTAAATTACATTTAGTAGTATTAAATAGCGGACTTTTTTAACTTCCGCAAAGTAGTGCACCGATAGACACTTTTCGCACCTATGTAGCTTAATAAAGACCATTTAGATGGATCTGTAAATGAACTGGAAAAGTGCAGAATTAGCTATTTTCCCGTATTTTCGTATAATAACGATATCATAATGATTCACTGTGCACTCGATAACGGACCGATACAGGCATATTTGTCGGTTAATATTGTATAACCTATAAAAGACTTATTCGGTTATCCACTGCTATCTACCCGTGAAAAGGGGTGTGGCCGACCGAGATTGGAGGCTAGGCAGGTAATACGGGTACTTTATGGGACAGTGTGACCTCTTTCAAGAACTGAAGAATTCGGACAATCAGCTGTGTGCGTGTTCACCTGTAACCTAGAACTAGATCTAGCAGCTGGGCACTCACATTTTGACCTTGTGAGGGTAGCAATTAGTAGCTGCCAAGAATAACTAGCTGAGTAAGCATGGATTCAACATCCAACCCAGACAGAATTTCACACGATCTCGTTTTGGGAAAACAGTGGCTCTGTACTTTCCGAATCTATTTGAAGTTCTTCTAAACGATCGCTACAAGGCTAAATAATTAGGCCTATCAAAAAAAATCGCCTAATGGTGCACTGCTATGCAAGATATAACTTTTTACCGATAAGATAATATATATTTTACAGGATTTATTGATACATTATTGTTCTGTATTTTTCTACACAATTAGCCAACTTTACTTGTTCATATTAGACTACGTTTTCTCAAAATAAAGAAAATGAATCTCTGTTATTGCTTATCTTTAAAAAAAAAATAGTATTTCAAATTCAATCTGAAAAGTATTCATCCAACGCTCTCTCTCTCTCTCTCTCTCTCTCTCTCTCTCTCTCTCTCTCTCTCTCTCTTTCTCTCTCTCTATCTCTCTCCCGCTCTCTCTCTATCTCTCTCCCGCTCTCTCTCTATCTCTCTCTTTTTCTCTCTCTCCCTCTCTCTCTCTCTCTCTCTCTCTCTCTCTCTCTCTCTCTCTCTCTCTCTCTCTCTCTCTCTCCAAGGATCTTCTTCGTTGTTTCGAGCACTACACCGTCGGTTCGTTAGTTTAGAAGAACCTTATCTTTTCAGCTCCTCAGTCCTCACTGCTCGATGTGGGCTCCAGTTTGAAATACAAAAGACCTAAGGCACACTACTCTCTATCCCGTAGGCCATGCCTTGGATAACCTTGTGGTGGGCTATATCAAACAACAAACAAATCAAGAAACTCGGTCAGGAATCAGCTAAATTCTCTTTCTGTCTCTGTCTCTGTCTCTGTCTCTTTCTGTCTCTCTCTCTCTCTCTCTCTCTCTCTCTCTCTCTCTCTCTCTCTCTCTCTCTCTCTCTCTCTCTTTGTGTCTCTCTCTATCTATCTATCTCTCTTTGTCTCTCTCTCTATCGGGGTCTAAAAAGAGATAGGCACACAACTTTATAACTACGGGACTAAAAAAAAGAAACAACACACGTCCTTTTTGGATCCTTTATAATTACCAAGTTGTCCTCCAAGTGTGATGTTTTTGCTTTTCTATTTGGATCTCTCTCTCTCTCTCTCTCTCTCTCTCTCTCTCTCTCTCTCTCTCTCTCTCTCTCTCTCTCTATCTATCTATCTATCTATCTATCTATCTATCTATCTCTATCTCTCTTTGTCTCTCTCTGTCTCTCCCCCCTCTCTCTCTGCCTCTCCTCTCCCTAACCACAGTCTACGCATCTATATTAGAAAAGGCAACTTGGATTTCTTTCTCGGTTAACTCCTTCAGAACCACTCAATGTAAAGTGATGCAGATTACTGAATTCTGATCTGCCAAAACAAGTGTCGCACGCGGTAAAATAATATCAAAGAAAAATTACGGATTAAGACTAAAAATCGCTTTTCGAAGTTAATTATATTTTTACTGTAATTGCGTCATAAACTTTTATGGCGAACTTGATATGAGGAATCAAATAACATTTAAAAAGATTTAAAACATTTTAACAAATCCGGGCCGTTAAAACATAGTTTCTCTGTAATAATTATTGTCTGAGCATTGGAATATTTTTACTTTGTATTGGAGAGCACTTGTTCACCACATCAGTGGGTTAGCAGAGCCACATTATGGTCTCGGCGCTGGACGTGGGGAGATAAACGATTGCACCCAAATTTAGTTTACTTTTTTTTGCTCGAGATCTCTCCCTCATTTAAAGAAAGTTAGCATGACAACTTGAGACGAATTCCAATGTTGGGATTAATATTTTAAAACTGTACTGAGTGGCTCTGGATGAGATATCTGTTATTATTGTAACTTTTCTTTAATGTAGTTGTTTGGCTCTGGGGGAGATATATTTATTATTGTAATAAATTTGCTTTCCTTTATTGTCGTAATAGTCTTCCCCACCTGTTCATTGTTGTTAAGTTTTCTTTTCTTCAGTGCAGTGGTATGGCTCTGGAGGATATAAATCTATTATTTTTTGTGAAGTTTACATTTCTTCAATGCAATTTGTCTTCTTCTTTCTCAAACACATTAGGCGTGATATCGAAAAAAATCTGAAAGAAAAATGATTATTGCACAATATAATTGACGGTCGCCACATATGGTCAATTAAATTGAA
The DNA here is from genome assembly GCA_033675545.1 of Elysia crispata. NCBI lineage: Eukaryota > Metazoa > Mollusca > Gastropoda > Plakobranchidae > Elysia > Elysia crispata. The sequence goes on along the minus strand of JAWDGP010007247.1, from coordinate 443,597 downwards.
GACTTGTGCAATAACTGTATTGAGTATTGCGCAATAAAATATCAAACTGGTTTTTTTTTATTTTCTCAATAATATTTCGCAAGTCATCAATATCGCCCATACACAGTCAATTTAATGGTCAATACCTAGTATTGGCAATTAAATTGCGCAATAAAATTGATCGTGTATGGGCACCTTAACGCAGCCCGCTCGTCAATTATTATTGTCGAGTGTATTTACCGAACTAAACAGTCTCAGAGGCGTTTCTACTATTGACACACAAAGGAGTCAACAACATCGACCATTTTACCACAAAAACCTAATATAAGCATAGATTTTTATTTGATTATTAGAAAATAATTGATCTAGCCTTGCATAAGAACATCCGATGCACCTAATGTAAAAAAAAAATTAACCGTAAGATCAAAATAATGGAATGCATTATATTTTTTTAATCAATCTCGGCTTGAAGCATAGAATAATAAACGAACAGAATCAAAAATCGCCTCTTCGTGTGAGACCGTGCAAGTCCGGAGTACGAAAATTTGCCATTTTCTTTTGTCTGAAAATTGTCAATAAATTCATGAATGTCACAGGGTTGCATCTCATATCTCAGATTGGGGAGCATCTGTGCTCTAGTTTAATTTTGAAAGCAGATCATTGCTTTTTTTTTTTTTTTTTAGAGCAAATTATTATTAAAATTGGCTAATGGAAAGAAGAAAAGAAAGACATACTCTCTTAAATTGTTAAATTTCATAAACCTAGATCTAGCTTCTAGCGATGTAATATTTGTTTTACGTTTGTCTGATAAACTCTTGCCTTATTTCATTTTATTAAATCTACGTCGGAAATTTAAAAAAAAAAATCCTATTGTTTCACCATTATAATCGTGTTTAAAGTTAATTTGTTTTCTCGTTGGAGACAATTACTCTTATTATACATTCATGTCTAAGTTTAACCAAAACAAGAATCAATTTTTTGTGTCGTCAAACAAACTATCATGGTGGACTGGATTGGTCCTCGAACCGGGTTTTGTGAAGAAAATGTTCGGCCCCTACTAATATGATTTATAAAAAAATCTGTGACTAGACCTCCCCAATGGCATGCTAAACCAACACCTCAACAGCGCCTCTGTCACATGGTTTCGCCTACTCACTCTTGCAGCCTCACGTGAAAAGGGACCTCAACTTGATTTGGCGGGAAAATGGTCACGTGATAGCTGTAGTCCGGCTGCGCCGGAGCACCTTTTAGTTTTATTCATCATTTCACTTCTGAGAGTCCCAGTAGGTAGACGTGGTATCCGACATGTCTCAATTTCATGGAGCAGGCGTGCGAATTTGGTTTTGAAAGCTGGCAATACATTAATTGATTTGAAGGTAGATATGGGTGGTGATCTAGATATAGAATAACGATACAGAGACCTGAAGTAGGCGTAGATCAAGAATTTGCAATCAGTTAGATATTTCTGTAAAAATCATTACAACGGAGCCCTAAAGTTAGATCTAGATTATAATTATGTAGATATCTAGGTCTAGATCAAGTTATATTCAATTTTTAAACCAAGTTAACTTGAATCTACATTTGGCAAAAAATTAAGAGTGGCTCACAAAGTTTGATATAGTCCATTGAACTTTTTAGATATAGATCTAGATCAAGATGCACATGAAGACCTGCAAGAAAGGCCCTACTTAGATTTCAGTTTAGAATCAAGATCTAGATCTCGTAGCACATGAAGACCAAATAGGAGCAAACAAAAAAAAAAAAACCCGACCAAATGTAGATCTAGACCTAGTTGCACATTAAGATCAATAAGAAATGCCCAACTTTGATTTAGATCTAGATCTTGTTGCCCATGACAGAAAACCCCCACCCAACTCAAGATTTAGATCTAGATCTAGAAAATGCTGAACTCTTACACTGTAAAGAAAAGGTAAGAAATCGATATCTATGCTCAGAACTTTAGATCAAGATTCTGGCACATTTAGATCTTTGATTGGTAAAAGTAAAGATACTGGCACACTCATGCTAGGCTTCACAATTGAACATTTCTTGAGGAATTCTAAATGGGATTTTAGAGCAACACAAAAATGCTTATATCTTGAAAAGTATTTATTTGCGATGAAGAAAACCTTCCTTTTCGTGTTCAGCATATCAAATGCATTAAGAAAAATATTTTTAAAGCTTAGGGTGTGTTGGGCTGATATAAAAAATACCCTTTGCTTGATTATAACCCAGGCCAGACAGCACTTTGTAACATATTACATTGCCCTGATGACTGATACAGGAGGTCAATTGGTCCACTCAGAGCTGCTCAGCCCCAGTGATTTTATTTTTTATGTGTGACTGAAAAGACCAACAGCACTCTCTCTCTCCTCTCTATCTCTCTTTTCCTCTCTCTCGTCTCCTCTTCCCATCTCTCACCTCTCCCTCCCTCCCTCTCCTCTCTATCTCTCCTTTCCTCTCTCTCGTCTCCTCTTCCCATCTCTCACCTCTCCCTCCCTCCCTCTCCTCTCTCTCTCTCTCTCTCTCTCTCTCTCTCTCTCTCTCTCTCTACAGGTCCACACTTCTCCTGTCTTGTCCTCTCCTCTATATATCTCCTCTCGGTCCCTTCTCTCTCTCTCTCTCTCTCTCTCTCTCTCTCTCTCTCTCTCTTTCTCTCTCTCTCTCTCTCTCTCTCTCTCTCTCTCTCTCTCTCTCTCTCTCTCTCTCTCTCTCTCTCTCTCTCTCTCTCTCTCCCTCTCTCTCTCTCTCTTCCCTCTCTCTATCTCTTCTCGCTCTCTCAATTTCCTTCTCTCTTTCCATGTCTCCTTTGCTCACTGCCTTCCTCCCAACCTATCAAGTTTTCTTGCTCAGTCCTCTCCCTCTTCCCTTCTTCCCCCACTATCTCCCCTTTCCCCTCTTCTGTTCTATTTTTATCTATTCTCGTTCTTGCCATGTTCTCCCCTCTCTCTATTTGTCCAATCCTGTGCTTTCTTACATTTCTTACTCTTCTCTCTCCTGCCATTTTCTCGTCTTTTTTTCCTTTCCTCTCCTCCAATATCTTTTTCCTGGTGTAGGCCTAGACTGCAAAGGACAAGTCTAAGCATAAAAAGTTTAGTTACAGTGTATACTGGTGGAAGGACTTACGCATGGGTGCAGTACATATTGATGCAAATTTTCTGCAGGCCAATACATAGAACTAATTGTGCCTCAAGTAAGTTTAAATCATTCTCTAAGAATGAATTACCAAAAAAAACAATAAACTACTACTGCATCATAAATATTATATATCTTAATATACTAAACCAACATACCCAATCAGAAGTCCTACCATACTGGCAAGGTGAATTTGCACCAATACTTATTTCCATTCAGTTAAATGAATTATGACTTGGGGATGAGTACCGGACACAATTTTTTCACTGAATTTTTTTTGTCAGTCAATGCAAGCGGCATAGACGGGAGTATTCTCTCTTCCTCACTCCCTCCCCCTTATCAACTAATTAAACAAAATTTGATTGTACTTTGATTATGGAGCATTTTTTTTTTAAACTGATTTAATTCACTTTTTTTTTCTGTGCCCAGACTAAGGGGTTGAATGACTAGGAAACAATCTGCACTTGTGTCCCCCAAATGTTAATTTTCTATGTTTTACTGGTTCAACTGACGCAATATAAAGATTTACCTCAGCAGAGCATACATAGAGGCCTATATTCTAGGTTACACATTGAGCACTTTCTTTCCTCAAAACATTTGAGCTGAATATGATCAATATGGATTAGGTCTAAAATTTTTCACTAGGCTTAGATCTAGATCTAGATTGGTAATTTGCTTTTGAATGAAAATCGCCTACAATATTATAGTCTCATGTCATGTCATGCCCAATTTCGATTGTAAGATCTAGATTTACTCTAGATCCAGCTCCACTTAAGATTTCTAATTGATCATAATACGTATGTTATCGACTAGATTTAAATAATGTATCATGACTAGAAAAAAAACAGTGTAGTCGTAAAAACTACATTTGTATTATCAGATTAAGAAATATGAATGATCGTTTATTCGAAATAACAGCTAGGTCTGGGTGTAATTGAGAAGATGGAAAGTTTTTCGGATGAATGTTGTAACTTTTTCATGAAGAGGTAAGCCAGTTTTGGGCGTTTCCTCTCTTGCAATTGTGATTTTGCCTTCTGCTTCCAGGGCCAATATTACATGGCAGGTACTTCTGTGATTATTCCTTTTGAGAAATAGCTCTGTAGATTCCAATTTTTTTTTTTTTTCTTGACATACTGCTTGACAGATGGCTTCTGAAGTAATAAGCGCAACTAAAATGAATCTGATGTACAAATTAGTTACATATTGATTTATGAATCAACAAGAAACAACCACCAAGACTAGATCTGTTCTCTAGCATGATATTAAAGTAAGAACATTAAGAATCTATCAAAGGAGTTATATAACAAACTCATCTGAATCTCTGTTGAAAATTCAAACTTGATACCAAATCACTTGGAATAATGAGCATGTGTTCAACCAAGAGAGATCCCTCATAAACACAATAAGGAAAAGGCAACTGAAATTTTTAGGACAGATATGTCGCCATAAGGGACTGGAATTTTTATCTCTTACAGGCAAGATAGAAGGTACAAGAAGCAGAGGTAGGCAAAGGATTACATTTCTTGATAGCTTGAGCTCTTTTGTGACAGGAAACAAAGACAACATAGCCTTACTGCGGATGACGGAAGATAGGGACAGGTGGAGAATCATGATCGCCGATGTCTGTTCCAGACAGGGCATTTGAGAGAGAGAGTTCAAATCTGAGACATTCTCAAAATATTTGTTGTATGCATAATACACCTCAGCCTTTATCAAAAGAAAACAATTTATATCTCACAAGTTGCACTGCATCGGTTTAGAATAAAATAAAATGAATTTTGTTGGAACAGCCCAAAATTTTGATTCAATGTAGCTTGACACCAAAATGTAAAGTGTAACTTAACATACCTGAGCAATGAGGTGCATTGTAAGATTAAAGGATCTTTATTTTCATGTTTGGATTTCTACAACTTCTAAATTGGTTTTCAAAATGAAGTGAGCTCCTGTTAAAACTTTTCACCTAGCTCTTTGGCAATTGTATTTTACCCCATTTACTATTGTTTTCCAACTTTTTTTTTGCCTTTAAAGTTATCTTCTTTTCCTTTGATTCCCTTCAAAGGTCTTTCATACATTTTCCACATGTATGGCACTGTTCTCAAAATATAGTTTTGCACTACATGCACCAAATTTCTCTTAGCTGTGTCGCTTTCGTAATCAGCCAAGTCCCCGAGTTTTTGGACTTTTTTTTCTTACACTTGCTGCCAAAAATCAGTGGTCAACGTTTCACACAAAGAAATTGTTTAATCTCCCAATATTTCCTCAGCGTTCTCATCACTGTAGTTCTCTTCAACCCTCTGGAGTTTTGTCTGATGTTTCTCATTTTTGAATTTCCCCAAGAGGGGGGAAAAATTATTTTATCTTTTCCAAGGCTTTGTACTTAACCTTTGTTTTATAAGTGGGCATCACAATTATCTACGCCCTTGACATTGTTTCCCCGAGTCTCTTGTCTCATGTCAATCTGAATTTTTTTTTTTTAATCTGGAAAAACAAAAAATACCATCTGGTTCCTCCTGATACATTCCTAACCCTTTCAATTATTGATCTCTCTTCAAAACATCCAACATGACTGGGTCCATTGGATTTCTCCTGTTTTTTTGTTTTTTTTTTAATCTGATGTATTCTTGCCAAGCTCAAGGTTCTGCAAATGTGCAAAATATGAAAACGCAGCCCAGATAGCACAAATTCTGACTACACTTCAATTAATCATATTGCATCACTCTATTAATTTTGTACCAATCAACCTGATCAAATACAAAAAAAAAAAAAATTCAAAGAACAACAAATGCAAGAAATATATTTCAATTATGCATTAGTGTTTTCACAACAAAACTGAGCTGTTACCTCTCAAAACATCCCTGCGCCATACGCCGGTCCTCGTTCGGCGTCAAGGCAAACCTAAATTTTCACAAAGCCTCTGGAAACTATGTGCGCCCATACCACAAGACAAACTGCCTAAAGTACACCCTTTGTTGACTTTGAAGGCTTGCCTCCCTCTTCTGTTCGGTCCTGCTGTTTGTTTCTGAACTCCACCAGGTCTTTACTGTCTCATTGCACTCTATACATTCTACTGCTAACTGAACTGCAAGTCCCCTAGCTTCCTTTACAATCGTGTTCAAAGTTCTATTTCTAAAACACTGGGGGCAAGGGAAGCTGGCTATAAGGCTAACCACTTGAGATATATCTGCAAGCATTCTTCTGTTACTAAATTCAATGTGACCTTCTTCCATATACATAATCATTTTCTTCTCAGATCTAGTCAGAGATTCATTGGTGGCCAGATCAGGAATTTCTTGCAATCTTGGCAAAGTAATATCCACCTCAGTTTCACCCCCTTCATCATCACCCGATTCATTGTCAGGGTCACTATCATTGGAACTAGATCTAGCTCTAGATGTGGAGGGCTGAGCATGTTCTTCTAAGTCTATGGGTCTAGATCTAGATCTATTTCTTCTCTGCGTGGATGTAATTATAGTTGGTTGAGATCTATTAATGTCTTGAACTAAATCTAGATCTACAACTCTATCCTGATTGTCTGAATGGTCTACTGGTAACTCTAGATCTACATTTTGATCCAACTCATTCATCGATTCAGTAAGTTCCTCACCCTTTCTTTTTCTTTTTTTTTTGACTCTCTTGCTTTAGCGAGATGTAAAGCTCTCTTTGTCACCTTTTTGTGTGGCATTATAAAACTATCAAAGTACGAGGGCATATTGATAAGTTTTGCCTCCAAGTCCATAACTTTGGAAATAATGAAGACAAACAAATGATACTTACACCAAATGAAAGGTCATTTTATTTAGCACCAGATGACATATCATTTTTCAACATAATCACCGTCCCGTTCGATACAGAGCCGCCACCGACAGACGACCTGTTGGATGCCGTCAGCGAAGAAGTCAGCAGTCTTGTCTCTGCACCAAGAAAGAACGGCATTCTTCACATCTTCGTCTGTCTCGTAACGGTTGCCCTTGAGGTAATCCTTGAGTTTTGGAAAAAGGAAGAAATCACTCGGAGCAAGATCTGGGCTATAAGGCGGGTGCGGTAATGTCCGGAGGCCTAAACGATCTAAAGCCGTGCGAGTTTCCAAACTTGTGTGAGGGCGAGCTTTTTTATCTGTGATCCCCCAGTCATCAAATGCCTCTTTCAGGGTTGAAGCAATATAGTCATTGGATATTCTTGTAGTAGCAAGAGCAGCTGACCAAAGTTCCCATGAAGGCAGGATATAGTGAGACGTCTGACGTGAAGTCCAGATGTCTGTGGTGGCACATACATCGGTAGCAGCAAACAGCCTGCTTTTAGTTGAGCCTTCACCTCTTTTTATTTCGCAACCTAAAGCTGGTTTGCTAATTTTTTCCTGTTTGGCAGCTCGTATTGCGGGTTCATGCTTTTCATCAAGTCCCTGAAACCTTCATTTTCCATGACAGAAATTGGCTGTAGATCTTGTGTAACTTCTCAAGACAAGTTGGTCCAGCTCTCTTTTTCTTGCAGAGTCTCTTGGATATGGCTTATTTCTATCCAGAGCAGAGGCTAGAGTTTGTTGACTCATAGCTCGGACTGATGTTTCCACTGATAGATTCACGTGATGTCGATGACTCCTTATTTCGAATTCAAGCTGGTGTTTGGTTTTCACATGTTTTAATAAGTTTGATGTTGATCCTTTTGAATACTTAAAATGGCACTTGCAGATTAAGCACATTACGGTATCACAGCCAACACCTACTTCCATGAAATTCCATTTCAGATCCTCTTTTACGAGACATTTTGTTTGTAATCTGAAAAAATAAAGATAAAAATGATTATTTTGGTCGTGCATCAATTGTGATCCAAAACTATCAACAAAATCAAGTCAAATAGTTCTACATATTTAATATAAACCAGTACGGTAAATTTAAATCAGACATGTATATTAAATGAAAAAAATTTCACTTGATTAAACAATGACCTGAAATAATAAAACACAAGGTTTAGTCACAAATATTGAATAAAGAACACAAGTGAATTAAAGTAAACTTGTATGAGTATTGTAGTCAGCAGTGCTAAAACAAATCCAGTGTGACAAATTGTGACACTAGATAACGAGTAAGAGAGATGGGAACCAAACATAAACATCTCGCTTGTCGCCCTGCTCATTCCCCACCCCCACACCCCCCAACACGCATACACGCAAATTTTGCCATGCACTGATTGTCACTCCTTTATTTCACTACATCCCATTTCCTGCCCCATTCTGTTGTTACGTACCTTACTTTCTCTTGCCTTGTTGAGACAAGGTCAAAAGGCCATGATTATATCAACAGGAGGACGGTTCTCAGTCTAGTTGATTTCGACTGACATTTTAGTACTGAGGACCAAGGATTATGATTACTCCCGCGGATCTCACTAGAAGATCCGTGATTACTGATTACTTTTACGTGAACCCGCCCAGTCATATGCCTCAGCATCCTGAAGTGTCTCTTTGAAACTACTGTGTCCTATTTCACTGCCTCAAAACTTTTCGTAACACTAGATATATCATATTAACTAGAGTTGCTAGATCATCTATATTTCTTGTGTATGTCTTCAAAGAGTGCAAGTCTTGTACTCCAAAGTTTATTTTCCTGTATCTTGCCACATGGATGGTATTGATGATTTCCTTTTCTATCCATAGTAGGTTCATAATTCCTCTTGGAAACCATATTTCTGCAGCTTTGAACCTCAACTTTGTTATTACTTTATGTACACGATTCCTAAACATTTCAGAAAGTAGAGGTACACATGTTTCCAAGGTGTTTGATATTTGTGTTGTTTAAAATCTATGGCACTCAGAGAGTACACTGCAATTTTGAATTATTCTAATTTCACGAGAAAAATAGATGAAACTCTGCAATACTGGCTCTGCATATCTTGTTTTGCTTTGCCTGGTATTTGTCAGACTATAGATCTGATATTTGCTGAAATGTTAGTATTTATCCCACATTTTCTAACACAAACTGGGATTCCAAAACCAAAATGTACAGCCTTTCTCTCTGTTATTTTTACGTTGGCATCATGAACACTGAAGCCATATTAGATTGGTTGTATGACGCTGTAAATCTCAAGCAGCCTGTGTTTACTAATTGTAACCATTCATAGTTGGCCCATATTTCCATTTTTCTTTGGCAATGGGCATGCAAATAAAGACTCCCTGAGGTGCTGTCTAGATTTGTAAAGCCATGGCATGAAAACTTTTTGATCTGTTCAAATTCATCAAGGCAGGCCAACACACCAGCAGTACTGGTTAATTGAGCGTTTAAAACTATCCATACTCATTAAATGTGTTCACAAAAATGATGCTTTCCTTGTAGCAGACTTTTTACTGACAAACTGGTTCTAATAAAAAAATTTTTAAATGTTCTGCTTACAAGGGATTCTACAAGACAGTGGAATGGAAATATTTATCAGTTACCTGAAAAACACATTAACAGGTTACAGTAATATATTCATATTAGCTGGTTAGTTATCAGAGTAGCAGCTCGCACAATCAAGCACAAGGTGGACTTTGCTTGTAAATTTTCCTATCACTCAAGCAATCAAGGAACAGATATGGTCTTTCATGGATTCAGTCTTATTCCATATCAAAATCCCAAAAGCATTCTCCATAGGCCTCCTATACACCATCTACACAAGGGCTACTTCACAAAAATACCAGTGTTCGGAATGTCTTGTAAATATTTTGCAAACTAAACTTTTATATCATTAGCATTTAGTTAATGTAGCCTTCGGTTCTAAACCTATTTTCCATGAGCTTTCTAATGGGATACTATCAAACTGCTTCCCCATGAGTAATCCTCATCTCCCCTTGGTGTACTCCTTATCTTTTCTGTCGAAGGCTTTTCAGTTTCTATTTACAAATTTTTTTTCTCCTTTTGTATCAGGTCTTCATTTTCAGGTCCTCTAAACACCTTTTGGGCTTTTTTTTTCTTTCAGTATTGAATCTTTGCAACACTTTTGCAAGTAACAATTCTCTGTACTCTCTGCATTCTGGATAAATCCATACTTTTATCCTGGTTTACTCTTTCTTCAAGTTGCCAAACTGTATGACACCAATTTATGAATAATGACTGCATTTGTTAAGAATTTCTGCAGCTGTTGGCGCTTACTGCAATATCCACTTCAGCCAACAAGTTTATCAACTAAATAAAACGTTTGATATTCTGATGTCTCGCATCTGAACGTGATTTAAATTAACCGACGGAAAAAAAACTTGATACCTCTGATAATGAATTGAGCTTTGTAAACATTTTTAACCAATCAAAATTGCTGACGCTGTTTTCAACCCGTGAAAAGTTCACTGCAACTCTTTTAGTGCTTTTAGTGAACTTTTCATTAGGAACAAGCTAAAAATTCCTTACTGGATTATGAATTCTTAGTATACTATGTGTCACTCTTGACTTTTTTTGGTCTGACAATCTTCATATACTTTCCTTCAACACAGCAGTTTTCCATAGTGTACCAAAGTATAAAACTGATTAGTTGGATGACCTCAATAATAAAAACTAGAAGCAATGAGAATGCAGGCAAGCTTGTGAAGTTCTGTGGAGGGTCATAGCTCTCCACCATTTTTTTTCAAGTACTGTTCTTCTTGGGTTGAACATTTTCTACATTATTGTGATCCTAAATAATTTTGCTATACCAGCATTTTATTGCCCTGTGGGCAAATCTGCATCTATTGTTGATTCTAACTTCTCAAGGCTATAAGCTTGCCAAGGCAGTTCAGCTGAGGGACATGGCTTTTTATCTATATTTAAGCTCCCTCTTTTAGTGCTTTTTATTAAGTTTTTCACTAGCAACAAACTAGAAAATCTTCGACTCCCTTGATTATGAATTCTGAGTATCCTGTCCTATGTTACTCTTAGTTTCTTTTGGTTTGGCAATTTTCATATACTTCTCTTCAACAGGGAAGCTTTCTGTAGATCTGTCTAAAACTTTGTTGGATGTTCTCAATTGAAATATTCAAGGCAATGAAAATGCGGGCAAACATGTTAAGTTCTGCAGAGGGTCATAGTTCTTCACCAGTTTCCCCGTTTATATTTTGTTTGAGCGCTTCTTTTCCAGATCTTTCTCTATTTTTCTTGGGTTGATATTTTCAAGGCTATTGTAGTTCTATATGTTTTAGATACGTCCTCTGGGCAGATCTACATTTTTATGCTGATTCTGTCTTCTCAAGGTTGCAAGAATGCACATAAGCTTGCAAAGGCAGTTCTGCTGAGGGGCATGGCTTTTTACCCTTGTTTAAGCTGGTCAAGACATTTTCTGTAAAAGGACTGTGTAAGATCCTCCCAGATAAAAATGAGAATCTTGACAGTTAAGCAAAATAGAGGGTAAAAAAGAAACAGCAATATGCAGACATCGACATTGGTCACAAGATAGTCATCAGATCTGACAATCTGATTTATCCACTGGCTACAATTATATATGGGTTTTTGTTTTTTTTTTAATTTACCCAACTGTGATTTAATTCTAAAATTCCAAGTATTGGCTTCTGATTGGTTGTTTATCACAATTGAAGCCTGGACAATCATGCAAATGGTGACCTTTGTAAATTTTCCTCACATTCACTTAACAAGGAAATGATCCAAAGGTATTTAATAGATTAAACCACATTCCATTAAAAAATTCTAAAAGCATTCTCTGGAGTCCTGGATACCCTTGCCTCCTTAAACACACACTGTGATCTACCTCCATTATATATCTGGAAAATATTTTGCAAACAACTGTAGTGTTACACACTTTCAAAGTATCAGCAGAATTTTATTTATGTAGCATTACAATTATACTTTAAATCTATCCTCAATCTCAAACTTATCCAGAGAGATTGGTTGCTTGACTGAAGCATACGAAACTTCTAAGCAAAATGTACTCCTGAGAAATCATAAACTCTCTTTAAGACTTCCGCGTACATTGTATATGAAATTGATGAAACAGTTATAAAACACTACATTGTCTTGGCAAGTGATTTTGTGTGTGTGCTTTACAATTTATCTTCGAAACACTCCATGGTTGCCATTGCCCTTTTTCTGAGTTGTTCCATGCTTCCATTCTTCTGTGGCAGTGGGCATGCAATCCAAGACTCCCTAAGATGCAGTTTTGCCTAAAAAAAAAGCCACGACTTTAAAACTTTTCCATGTTATAAATTTATCAAAATGCTTATAAAAATATTCATGTCAATGACAATGATTCTTTGCTAGCAACAGCTTTTTCACTGACAAACATGTTTTAAGATGTTCTGATGTTCTGCCTGCAAGGGATTCCACAAGACAATGGAATGGAAACATTTATTTGTTTTCTGAAGATTTATCAACTGCATACTGTTTTACAGCATGTAATTTTTTCATTTACTCACTGTTAGTCGCTTTAAAAGTTAGTATTTGTCTCTGAATGGTTACAAGCTCAGAAGCTCAGACAATTGCGTACCATGTTGACTTTGCTTGTAAATTTTCCTATCACTCAGGCAATCAAAAAGCAGGAATTTTGTGAATTCAACGTGATTCCATAACAAAATACAAGTTTTCTCTGAAGTCCTCTGTACCCTTGCTTCCTATACTTACACAATGCTTCACTAAAATACCAGTCTTTGGGAGTTTCTTGAAAATATTTTGTAAGTAACTGTGGTAATAGAACTGATACTCATCCAGATTTTCATTTTCTGGGCAAATGTCTTTATTTCCATTTTCTCAAGACTATATAAATGTGGACAGGTTTACAAATGCAGTTCTGCTGAGGGGACATATATTTTCACCTAATTTAAGCTGGTCGGAACTTGAAAATTAAAGTTTCAAGATGTTCTTTTTGTAGAACTGTAAGATCCCCCCTCCCCCTCTTGAAAAAAGAATAATTAAAATTTGACTTTTGCAAAATAATCAAAGGGCAAAAAAGACTGCAACAAGCAGACATTTGGGTTCAACAATTACCAGCTCAGAAAGTAGGAAACAGTCTTGTGCTGCTCTTGAGTTAACATTTGCACTGTTAAATATATTATCAAAGAATGCTTTGCCATGCTTGAAATGTGCATACAAGGTTTACAAAATTGAGAGAACGGGGAATTACAGTTAGATCTATAATACCTTATTGCACATGTTTGTGTGTATAAATTGAGTCCTACCAGTGATTGCTGTGATTCTAAGCGACAGACTTGGGCTAAAAACCCTTAAGGTAACCACTTATCTTGGAATTAGTTGCAAATATGCCATATCAATCAATCAATGCTTGCAACAACCTTTTCACTGACTAACATGTTTAAAAGTCAAAGTGGTCAAATGTTTTGCATTCTAGAAGTCAATGGAATGGAAAAAGCTTATCAGATTTCTGAGGGAAAAAACATCTGGCTACAATATCATATAACATCTATTTACATGTATTTGAATTTTATGTGCTTTTAAAAAAATCCCATATTGGCTTCTGACTAGTTATTTATCAGCATTGGAGCCTAGACAATCAAGCACGTATTGAAATTTGCATGATAATAATTCCTCACACTCAAGCAATTAACAAGAACAAGTACAAAGGTCTTTGGTAGATTCAGTCTGATTCTATACACACATCTATGCAACCACTTCTTCACTAAAATAACACAATGTTTGGTAATTTAAAAAATATTTTGCAAAAAATTGGAATGTTATACACATACAACTTTCATATCAAGTCGTCATTTTATTCATGAAGCCTTCTGCTCTAAACCTATTTTCAATGAGCGGTTTGTCCTTCAAATCGGTTCCCATGAACAACTTCTAAATGAATAATCGTCTCACTTCGGAGTACTGCTCAATCGCACACTTCACCTGTACGTTTCAAAGCTGCTGGAGCTGTTTTCAACCAAAAACTCTTCATTTGCAGCAAGCTAAAAATTGCATGGCTTTCTTGATTTTGATTTCTAAGTTTCCTGTTACATGTCACTCTTCTCTTCAACATAAAAGTTTTCTGAAGTGTATCAGTCTTAAACTGATTGGCTGGATGTCTTCAATTGTCAGATTTAAAGGCAATGAGAATGCAAATCATCTGCTCAGTATGGAGGAATCAGTCCTCTCAAGTCAACATTTACTGAGTTAGGCATATTTTAAAAGAAGTATTAGAGCATAATTGTACCTCTCTGAGTGTTTTAGAAGTTGAAGGAATTGGGAATTTACTCTAAAATCTAAAGCACCTTATTGCACATGTAACTTCTGTGTATGAACCTTACAAAATTACCTGTGATTCTATGCAACAGTCAGGCCCAGGCTAAGCCTTAAGCTTACCATTTATAATTGAATTACTTGCAAATATAAAAACCCATCCGATTAAATTTCAAGTGTGTAACCTTTCCTTAAGTCAATTCTTACATCAGTTCTATCTGGAAAAGCTGCTGGAATAAAAGGAGCAAATGAGTCTACAATATAAAAAAAAATAATAAAATCAAAATGTAATGATCACAGAGTATGTATAGGCCACCAACAGCTAAAACAAAAAAGCCTGCACAGAAGGCAGGAACCACCTTTCTGCATGCCATGCTTCTGACAGACTTTACACTATCATGCTTTTTTTCTCCTTTGTCCTTTTTCCTAAAATGTATGGTAAGATGAACTGAAAAGAAATTCCATCAATAAAACAAGAATGTTGATGTATAAAATATTGTATATTGTATATCAAATCATTCTAAAAACCCTTAAAAATATACATTTCTCTAAGTTTCAAGTTAGAAATATATCAACTGTAAATAAAACTGTCTAGCTATGCAAGGTGGTGCTCATTTGCATTGTATGGGAAAAAGATGTTTCCCAAACTGGGACAAATTTTCACCAAAGTCTGTGTGATAAGGGCAAAAACAGTCTGCCTGAGCTGGATCAATAATGCAGCAATGATTCCGCCAATCCTGTTTCATCTCCTTTGTTTTTGCTGATTTGAGGGTTGAGGAGATTTCACTAATGTTGTAATCCTTTGATGATTCAGTACCATTACTGAAGTGATTATAAAATTATAATGGACAGATATGAGTAATTGAGGAGCAAGCTCAAACTAATGGATTTTTTGTTTGACAGTCACAGACCAAGCCACTAAACTTAAGAGGTTTCTAAATTATGGACAGCTCAGAGGGCACAAGTCTTTAGTCAACTGAGATAGTCAAACATCCAAAGAAGTCCTTGATAAATTTATTTTACATTTAAAGAACATTTATCATACTAATGTTTAAGACTTTTTTGTATAATTTTTTTCGATATACATGATTTTGTCAGTCTACCCTTACTTTAAACCTCACCAGACTCTGCAGCAACTGTTTTTTTGCATGCCACAGGATGATCCCACCTACCTCTCCTGTTATTCAATTCTTCAAGCAAAAATCCCATGGCTGTCTGACATGACACTCACTGGAAGTACAGGAAGCTTTCTTACACTGTTTACTTGGTATCAAGTGCTGGCAAGACTGGTAGATCCGAGATGTTCTCCTGATGAAGGCGCCCTGCTGGTGAGGTTTTCTGATGGTTAAAGCTATCTGTGTTCTCAAGTTGTCGAACTATTTGCTCTGTGATTAAAATTTTACAGTGCTTCTCTACCACAAAGGCTGGTCTTATTCTGATGTACTACGATTACTGCTGCTGTTTTGTCTTAGCTTTCTTTATAAGCATACACTTTAGCATGTTTAGTTAACTCAGCTTTTTACAACCACCTTAAAATATTTATGCTTTTTTGCAGAGACATCAGGTTTACAATTTTTATTGATCTATTTTCCAGTCTTTTCTCTTTTAAAATTAACACAATCATATCACTATAAACCTTTTCAAGATTTTATAGGAAAGTAATAAATCTGACATAGAAATGCAACAAAACATCGAAACAGAATTGTTTTCATCGTCTATGTAGTATCGAGTGTTATGGCTTAGAACTATCTTACAAGATCGGATGACTATTTAACGTTAAATACACAACAAAAAAGATATGGGTTACATATTACAAAAATCGTGCATGACATAGCACTTGAAGAGACAACTGCAAGGGAAGCAATTTGAATAATTTGCTTAAGCATGGCTCTTTTATAGATTTACGCCCCTACGTATTGCAAGGAATTTAAATGTGAGCTATAGATTTCTTTCAAACTCGAGATAAAAGTTAGTTAGATGGGATCTAATGCCACTTCGGCTGTGGCTAAACTTTTTGGAGGATATAAATGTCATTTGATGAAGCCTTTCATATTCCCTTCTTACAAATATGACATTTAATTCTTTTGACTTGTATATTCAATTTCTTTATGCCGGTTAGTTGTTTTTACAAAAAAGTCAGATCTAAATAACGTTCAGAGTCTGACAACAGAAAGCCAAAATTGTTTTTAATGGGAAAAAACCCTTCTAATTACCGGTTCTTAATAAGAATGAACTGTCAATCTTTGAAATTTTAACATCGATGTAAAGGGCAGAACCACTTTAGCACTTTTAGTGCTACTGCTGTCTCATTTATTTCTCCGTTTGAAATAATATTTCTTAGTTCTTTTACAGTGTTACCTGTTGCAAGATTTACTATGAAATACTTCTTTTTTTTATGATTTTGATCCACTGGTGTTTCTTTAAAGATGGCAAAATTGTATTGTTTCCCGCAAATTTCTTCTCAGTAATGTTTGTATTTTCAGACTCTAATGTTAGTTCCGACATGAATTCTAAAACAGACATTTTTTTAATTTTGAACCTATTCAACAGGAATGCTCAAATCTTTGCCTCTTTATCTCCATCTCAACATGAATAATGGGACAACTGCCTATTATCTCTAACAAGTCTTAGTCTTGGCTGAGCAAAATGCTTCTCAAATTATATTTTTTTTAAAACTTGATATCTTTTAACTGTCAGTACCTCCTGTTTTTATTCTTTATTCCATTATGCAGTGTAAACTTGTGGTATTTTGTTCTGACATGTAATTCTAGCATTGTACTCTTTAGACCTATATCATCTCTGTTCCTGCGTTTTATGACATTAATTTTCTTCAGAGTTGTAATCTGCAGGGATTCTGCATTTCAACATACACTGAAAAGTTGCGACAACTTATTTATGGTTATCAACAGTGTTATATTGCACTTATATTTCTTAGTACTTGCACCGATAAGAATTTCTTGGATATTTGTTTTTTGGGGGGAAGGGGGTGCTCTTTGAATAAAGATTCAGTAAAACATATCGAGAGGTGCATATCGAGAAAGTCCTCTCATACTGGTGTTCCTATTGGCAAGTCTGGGGCTTGTGCTCTAAACCAAAGAAGATTTGTAATGATTGTAAAGCCTTCACCTTCTAACTTTGATCATTTCAAGACATTCTACACCGTCATTGTTCAGTCTAAAAATATAGGAAATATGGAAGAGACCTGTATATCCGGTCAATTTAAATTTTCAGACCTCAGTTTTAGTTTTCGCAAACTTTTTTTTAACTTTCTCCTTGAAGTCTACTCTTTTACGACTAATTTTGTTCCTTTTTTTTCTCTTTTGTATTCATTAATGTTGTCTTAAGTATAACACTTTATATCAGAAGTAATTTTGATGCCAGTCAAAGATGACTTGGAATTCTAATGCGCACATGGGACAAGTTGGCAGGATCCTGTAAGCCGTTCTCTTCATAGTGGTCATCCATGTCTTAGTTGTGATCCAGTGAGAAAGATAAAGATAAAGATAAAGGGAAGGTGGGGGGGAGAGAGAGAAAGAGCAAGCATTGTTTTGGTATTGCCTATCCAATGGTACATAACTTTTATCAACAGATGGGCTTCTATTTATACAATAGAAATAGAAAACACAAAATTTGGAATGATATATCATTGAGAGAGGTTTTTGAACTGAAACTGAGTTAAAAGGGTCGTCATAAGCTTACTTTGTGAAAAAAAAAATCATAAATGACATGTATAAAAGAAACTGGTTGATCAAAATTTTTGAATGAATTAATCAATTCAAATATTTCCAAGTTTCTTCATGTAAATTCTAATATTCTAACAATTTTGGGAGATGCATTTCCCTAACTGATGTGATGAAGTATCACTTTCATACATTGTTTGAACATTACTTTTATCAACACAGCTAAAAAAAAAAAAGGATGGAAGTGCAAAGTGACCTGTCTGGGGACACTAACAGGGTACCTTCAATATACGTATGCTTTGGCCTCTATTGGAATCTGCACTGTGATGGGTCTGCTGCCCAACGCCTTTAACGAGCTTGGCCTCACCTACACCAAGGAGCAGCAGAAAGAATTGACAACAAACTTAACTCTCCCCAGTTCATGCATATGCAGCAGCAGTTGAGGTAAGGAAATCTGTAGAGATTCGATACATGGTTTGTACTGATTTTTACTTCAATTTTGTATCTTGCGAATAATAGTATTCCTTAATGAATATTCAAGCAATTTAATATAACCATTATAAATGATGCAAAGCATTTTTTAAAAGAATGAATACATTACTTCTCAGAACACTAAGAACATGTGAACAATATAAAAACTACAACAGTGTCGTGCAGGAATGACTTTGTTGAAAAAAAAAAAACATGTTTGGGATGAGTAGTTTTGTAATCAATCATTAGCTCTTAATTCTCTTCAATATCATGCTTTCGATCCATGGCTCTCTTTTCATGACTAAGAAATTCCACAAATTATGTCCATCTCACTAAGTTTCCCCAGTAACCTTTTGGACTTTAATAAGGGGTAAACACATCAAAACATCATGTATTGCTTTCTAATCAATCTTACTAATAGCCTTAAAAGTAATGTGGAGGGTTTGTCATGTAAAGAATGTATTCTAAACTTGTAGTCAAACATGGGCTGTGAAGCTAAAATGAAACCAACCTATCATAACAATAAGTCTGTAATTATTTTTTTTATTTTTTTTTTTAAGAATTTTTCAGCATGTAGATATTAGGTAGTAACTTCTTATACTGTCTGTAATTTTATTCTCCAGGTATTCTAAGCTCTGCAGCTGCTTACATCCAGAAATTTTTCATCCTCTTTTCCAAGAATAGCAATTTTGGAAGAGATGCTGCCAACCTAGTGTTGCATCAAAAAAGCAGAGTTGCCACTCTAAAATAAAGCCTTAGTGAGTGTTAATCCCAAGGTCTACCAACTTCAGAATGCCAAAGACTACACTACATGTTTATCTTTAAATTTGCTGTACATTTTTTTCTGATATTATATTTCAGCTAAAACCCATCTTGAGTAAAAAAAATGTAGCAGATACAATTGTCACGATGGTTCGTATGGTTAAAAGAAAAGACGCAAGTCCACTGTAAAATCAGTTCTTTCTTTAATATACAATAAATAATTCCAAGAAATGTAGTTCACATGACCATTTCATAGAGATAAAGTTCAATACATAGTATTCTCGAGTTTCACGAAAAGTAACTTCACAACCAGTAATGAATAGATATCTTGAATCAAGCACAGTAATAGGGTTAACAGTTCGTGTCTCTAGGACTCATGCTATATGTGGCAATGTAGAATCAATAATGACGTATTTTAGTTTAGAACAATCAAAGCTTACTGGTAATTAGTTTTACATAGCTGCAGAAAATCTATCGTCAATGATTTCTTAAACCTCTCGACAGGAAGGTAAATTTAGAGTGAGATTTATGCTATCTTTCTTAGGTGGGAAATATTCCACACAGTATAGAGCTCAAATCTACCAAAGAGCTACTTCTGTAATTAGTCTCCTTTCTCTCTCAAAATCTGTCTTATTCGAGAGTTATAGGTCCACTAAGTTTTCCATCTCAACTTTTCATGACGACTATTGAGCTCTCTTACTCAGCTTAGATTGCATATGATTGGTTCCTTGCTTTACAAACAAACAAACAATATGTGTTTAGTCGTAATATGTCTTCGGATTAGAATTCAAATAAGTATCTAGTTCAATAGATTATGTGATTAAAATACAATCTATAAGATTGTTATGTATAGGTGATTGACATATGCTGACCACGACAATAATAATGCAAACTGTTTTCAGAGTTTGTATTCATTTGATTTTTTTTTCTCTGATTGAACTTGTTAATAATAAGCCTATAAATTTTTTCTCCAAAATTTCTAAATCTATTTCAAAAGCGACCTAATTTTTTTTTATGTAGAATCTGTTCAACTTTCTAATTTCTTATCAAACAATCTTACTGAGCTGTGATGAGGTACTACGACTGCAATGTGTTTAAATGTTTGAATTATATATGTGCTTTAAATTATTATCTTCAATGTAAGCTCATTGCCACATGTAGTGAGAAAAATATCAATAAAGGTTTGCCCAACATTTTCATATAAGATGCTCTGGTTCTTGTTTGTTATTTTTAGTTGTTTTTTTTGTTATGTGCACAGGTTTTTTTCATGATTATTGTGTTGCCTATTTCACATGCAACTCACATGTGAAGTACAAGCATATCTTTGTGTAAAATTCGAATATTCCTATTTATTTACTGTATTATGGAGGTAATTTTTCCAAAAACTTCCTAGTTTCCTTTGTTCGTATATGTTGTCTTTATTAAAGGATAGCGCCTAAGCAACAGAGTTTTTTTTTTTTATATTTCAAGTGTTTTACTCAAGAAAAATGTGTACATATTTGATAAGTGAAGAAGAAAATAATTATCTTAATACTGATAACACTCTGAGATACTATATTGGATTTGTAAAAAAATACCTCAACCTCGTCCCCTCTCTTCTTTAATTTTTTAAATCTGTAGCATTTATGAATTTCGGATAAGAAACTACAAAAATTTTGTATTAGCTAGACTTCGTAAATTTTTATGATGGATTAGGGAAAAAAATTACACTCGCATTTCCGTTTTTCTGTAGATCAAACCAAAATCAAAAATAGCCTTAACCGAATTTGAATCCCCAAAATTTTTGTGGATCAATTGAAAAATATTAAACCAAATAAAAGTATTTGTACATTCTAGAGATTAGTTATGTCCTGCAAAATTCGGAAAGCTATACAATTGAAATGAGAAAAAAAGTTGGGATTTAGGACTTTAGTATTTCAATTTTATGACATTTAATCTAAAATCCATTTTATCAGATTAAATTTAAACAGTTGTGATTGAACTCTTAATGGAGTCATTTAATGGCATGTTTGCTCGATAACATTGCCTTGAAGTAAACGTAAAGTATACGTACTAATCTTTGACCAACATGTTATTAGAGATGGAACATTATTTTTATTACATCCATCATCGTTTCATGGATACCATAACAATTGCACATCATTGAAGCAATAGTTGTGCCTTTTATCATATTTGTAGTAAATCTATGCTTTCCTGAAACAAATTCATTTATAAGGGAGGTAATTAGATATCTTTGAAGTCTCAACAAACAATGGGTTATGAATGGGATGTTTTAACAGTGAATCTAAAGAGCACAGAAACAGTGTTGTGATGATCATTTTAGTTTTGTAAAGTTCTATTTCATCTTCAAAGTCTACGTGGAATAAATATTAGGCCTTTATAGCAAGGTCATAAATATATCGTGTTGGCTATAAAGTGTATTAACAAAAAGGAAAGGTCATTCTTGACTTGCACACTAAACATCATTTTAAACTGCTGAAGTTAGGTCACAATTATCGTTTTCTAAGCATTAGAGTAAGAAAGTGAAATAAAAAAAAGAGGGCCTTTCTTTATCATAGAACGCAAATAGCAAAAATGACAGCAGAAAGTAAATTTTCTCTCCATGCGAGAGACATTTAGCACAAACTAAGCTAGACACTTCATGTAAAAAAATGCACCCTATATAAATATCTGAATCTGGAAAAGGTTCATTTTGTTCTTACTAAGACTCTCAAAGAAACTTGATTCAAAATGGAGGTGAAACATGTTTTGCAGCAGTCATCAGCAAGTGATTGTTTGAAAAGTATACCACTGAGCATGTCTCTGTATTTATTTTCATCGTTGTAAACATATCTTCCTACTATTTGTGTGTCAGGCGCAAAGAAAATGCCATATTAAATGGAATCTTTAAATCCTTTAGAGGCTATCTAAAACAAACAATGATGAGTTTGAAATGATGTACAGAATATTTTCTTTCATATTACATACCGATCAGTTATGAACCTTGAAAGGCTATATGCAAATTATTACAACAGCATATCATGCAATTATATGGACCAGTAGGCCTATGTACTGGCTTATTCAGTGACAGTGTACTAAAATCCTTGAACCCAAGACTGATGTCATCACCTTCCTGGCAGCCAGCTAGGCAGTCTCCCCATTACAGCTAGTGGACATCTGATGTACATTGTGATAACCGGTTTTACCAAGATTTGATTTTTTTTTTAATTCTTGGGTATCGCGTATTCTAATTTTACAATAGAGAGAGAAAAGGTCATTTTCTTTAAATGAGCCGATTTTCCCATCAACTCACATTGCTGCTTTCTGTTCCCAATACATCCATCTAATGATCTATGTTCAACATGTTAGATGTGTGATTGTCTCATTATGCTGTACTCTGTTAAATGCCGTGGTGCAGTCAATGAAGCGCATATACACTTTTTTGTTTTGTTTTGCTTTTTTTGCTTCGCTCAATCATAACTGAAAGAATCTAAATTTAGTAGTATCTGCTACACCTTTTCCCTGCTCAGTCAAAGCCATGCTGTACCTCCTGATTTGACTTTGTTTCTGACACGCGTTTTGCTGATATGACCCATAAGACTAAGTGTAATTCACACTCTCTTGCCCCTAATTTCTTTGGCATCGCTGTAAATTTAGCTTGGAAGATGTCTCGCGGAATTTTTCATGAGTCATAGATTTCGTTGTGTTATGTTGCGATCTTAGAAATTCCATAATTTTCAATTGCTTCTAAAAGTTACACTGATTTACAATGTGGACATACTGCTTTGGCTGATTATATAGGTGGCCCAGAAAAAATGCGTTTCATTACAATTACATTGTTATCCTTTGACATTCTGCTTTGGCTGATTATATAGGTGGCCCAGAAAAAATGCGTTTCATTACATTATCCTTTGACATACTGCTTTGACTGATTATATAGGTGGCCCAGAATAAGATGCGTTTCATTACATTGTTATCCTTTATGTGGTCTTAAAAAGTTCACTTATTTTACTCTGTCTATCTGCCTAGAATTTTTTTCCCATAATGTCACCGTTTTTTTTTTGTTTTTTTTTTCTTCTGGCATTTTGTGGATGAGTAGATTTTTTTTCCAGAGATTTTTTCGATGTTTCTGAACATTGTCTCCTCTGTACTTCTGTGGTAAAAGAAGACAATGTTTGAATGTATCGATGTTTCTGCTCTTTTCGTTGATCCACTTCCCTCCGGCCCAATCTCATTTGTATCTTATCTCCGTCTGTAATGTTTCTTATTTTTCACAATTATTTTTCTTCTTTCCTCCTTTTCTCATATAGAATATACTCAGTCATCAAATTTCGTTTTGTTTCCTTTTCTTCTCTATGTATTTATTACATTGGTGCTTCTGTGACCACTAATTTGAACAATACCCATGGTTGGTCCATTTCCTCACCTTCTTCAAAGACTTTCAGATTTTTGTCAAAAGCCACACGATAATTTTATCTAAGGTCTTGTTAGATATTGATGCAGCCAAGTCAAGTTCGATGTTTTTAGTTTTTACCGGTGCTTCGGGGTTTTCTTGAGTTTCAGTATGAATTAACAGCCACTGCAACGTGATCACTTAAACAGTCTGCTCCAGGGTAGATCTTTGCTGAGAGAAGCGCATTTGTAAATCTTTTACTGATCAGGTTGCAATCCTTCTGATTTCTGCTTTTATTTTCTGGGCTTTTCCATTATAATTTTCCTTCTTGTTGGTTGCTGAAAGAACGTGTTTTCTATATTAAGGTTGTTGTTAAGGCACTATTCAACAACATGTATGTCTGATGCCTAGTACATGGGGTTCTACCATGCTTTCTTCTTCTCACCCTTTTCCTAGTTTTGCACTAAAACCATCCATGATGATCAGAAGGTCCTGCTGTCTGCATTGCGCCTGTGCTTGCTCCAGATCTTCATAAAACTTTTCTGTTACCATCTCGTTGATGGTTAATGTTGGTGCGTACGTTGTTAAGGTCTTATTGTCTTCCTGCAATTTTTGAAAGTAAAATACGTTCTGATAGCGGCCAATATCCTTTGACGGTCTCACCCACGGCTTGTTCTAGCACATTAGCTACTCCTTTCTCAAGACATGTTCTGTACCCCTTGAATAGAATATTTCAAACGTCCCTTATGTAATCTTCCTTGCACTATTACATCTCACTTCGTTCACGAGTAGAATATTATTTTCCTCTTTGTCATTTCGTGTTTGGTGTTGTCTAACTTTCCCTTTTGTAGCATCGTAATGTTATAATGTTCCATGTTGTTATTTTTATTTTTAATTTCATTTCCACACACACGCTTAATGACGATCAGGTGTCATCTGACACCCACTGCGAGTCCGGACTAGTCGAAGACCACTCCCTCAAGTCGTTTACTTTCTGGTTTGATCTGTGTTTGATGGGTATCTGTTCTGTGATGATGGCACACATTTAGGATACTTATTCATCTTTCACGGTTTGAGATAGCTAATTTAGAAAAAGTAAAAACGCCGTGTCGTGATGCAGGTGGACACCGTACTTTTTACACGCTTATTCCAAGGCTGACCTATTCCGATGGCCTTTTTACAAATAAATTTTACTGAATTATTTTAAAACGCTCCACTTGTATCTAGTGTAAAAATATCATTCTACTCTTCAACTGTGCTTCACAAACATGAAATGTGATTAAATGAAATACTGTATTTAAAAAAAAAAACACTCTCTATTAAAAATAGGACCATGAACATACATAAACACATTTAATAAAGTTCATAATTAAAAAAAAAATCTTAACAAGAGTGTGTATCTTCTACTACTAATTTAAAGTTATCCTTTTCTTTGTGTGTTCTTTTTCTCCATTGATGACATATAAAAATTATCTTGTTTAATTTCATACTTTGCTCCTTCTTTGGCAACATGCACCATTTATAGCGCGATGTTTAGTTACTACCATTCATGTGACAGAATTACCACCATCGTATCCTCCATTATATTCTATATTTTATATACAGATCTGAAACCATGTCCCTCTGGATGGAGCACAAGCCTAACATCTCGATCGTGCATTAGGCCTTACAAGGTATTGAAGATGTGGACTGCAGCAAGGATAGAGTGCCAAGCCCATGGTGGAGACTTGTTCATCAATTACGAAAAGGAGAAGGAAGATTTGATCTGTGGTATTGTTCTCTTACATGATAAATGTAAACGCTTATATTTCCTACTATATAGTGAGAAACTGCATCTTCAATTTTTTTTCATTACAATTCTAAATAATGAAGAATATCAGTTTTGGATCTGGAGTTAGTTTGGTTATCTAATATGGTTCCAAAGTGACTTCTGAGTATAAAGTCGAGTTGGATTTTTTTAAGTGAATCATTCGTTCAAAGATTTTTTTTATGTTTTTTATAGTAAGAAACGTTATACCTAATAAGCCTTAGGACATAAACATTATATTCAATTTTAAATGAGAGTCGAAATCTCTCCAGCTTTTTTTTTTATATTAGAGACATTATACAGACCACATATTACTACATAGAATAAATATAGAGCAAGCTTGTTTAAATATCAGTTAATTTTTCCAAAATATCCTTAACTAGCCTTAATAGAATAGAAAGTTTAGACAAGATATAAAAATGATGTAAACATGATATGAGGAGCAATTTATAGGGTCTGTAAAAAAAGAAAAAGAAAAAAGAAGAAATAATGGTTTAACCTAACTTGTAAATTAGAGTATATCCTAAATCAGTCTGTAAAAATAAAAAATTGCATCAGATTTTTTTTTAATGATGGCTATCAATTGTTTCAAACGCGTCATACTCATTGATAATTGATTTTTTTTTTCAGCAACAAACAACTCATACGTTGGTCTGCATTTCTGGATCGGCCTGAACGATCGTGCTCAGGAGGGCAACTTTTACTATCTGAGAGGCAGAAAGAAGGTTAGGATTGGTTACAATCATCTAGTGCATTGAACTTACTTAAGCGGTACCGAAATTCTTTTTTGCCTAGAGCAGTTAAACTTCTACAATAAAATGTTTAATTTAGGTTACCTTAGATTTATTTTCCCACCATACATGTTATTATAAAGGTCTGTCATTAATCACTCTATATAAGACTGTTCTGTTTATGTACCCTAATCTCGTGCTGCATGTAAAACCACCACAATGTGCCTATGAAGGACAATTAAGGTATATCTTATCTTATCTTATCTTAACAGGTTCTAATTTCTAACCTTGGTTTGAGCTCTTTGATGCTAGATCGAATGTTTTCTAATATAACGTTTTGCCGGGAACTATGACATTTTATATGAGATTACCATTTTATTGATATTGAAACCACTGAGCCTTTTCTCTCAAATTTTTATAGGTGGAAAAATGTCTCAAAATTAAAAAAAAAGAAATGATGGTCTTCTTTTTCAGATAACTGATGTCCATTGGGGAAAGGGAAACTCCGGTTCGGAAGACATGAATGACTGTGTTTATATAACGAAAAATGATAAGTTCCAAGTGGAGTTCAACACTCAATCATGCGTGGCACAAAATTTTTTCATTTGTGAATTTAACCTAAGTAAACGTTAAAATATTTTTTAATATTCTATTTATAGAGAGAATAAAGTGAACTTTCACAAACTGTAAGAATTTGCAATGTTTTACGTTAAGATAATTAAAGAAGAAAAAAACCCACTTTCGACTTTTGTATTGAATTAACCAATTATACTACGAGGTTATAACAGCTTAGTCTAAATTATATTACATACAATAATATTTCTTTCATATATCATTTTTTTTTATTTTGTCCATTTCTAAGCATAGTAGATTATGATGAACCGGTAAAATGGTCTCAAACACTATTCAAAGACAAGATTGAACATGGAAAATTGGATCAAATACTTTATTTATGAAGATGCGAATTAAAATTGGGATGTTACTCTTACATACTGTAAATTTTATCTAATGCCCAAACCTGACTATAGATTTTAATCTTTTCCCAGAAATTAATTCTGTTCTTACTAAAAATAAGAGTTCTAGTATGGGCGCCTAAAAAGAGAGTGGAATAGGGGAAAAAAAACATTAAAAATACACAGAATTAAACAAGACAAAATAGAAACAAAACAGAGCGAATAGTTTGAGATTAACTGCGCAGTAAATAGTAGGCAATATTGTATATGGTGGAAAAAGGAAGAAGGAGCGGGTGATGGCTATAGATAAGATAAAGTGCCGATGACACAAGTTTAAAGGCAACATGTTGAGATTTGGCGTGCGCCGTGAGCTATATTTTGCGCTCATACACCTAGAATCATTTGTGAGTAGTCGCGCTTATTAATAATTATTATTGGGAAACAAAATCAGAAATGGAAAAAATGCTTTAATTGAATCTCTTACTGCAATTCAAATTTTATTTACCTATATAAACCTGAAAAAATTTTGTATACACAACAGTTTATTCAACTAATTTAAGTAAGGAGACTGATGGCAATAAGGTTGTAACGGTCACGGATTGCTGGTTAATATTTATTCAAAGATCAGAGAGATGAAAACTACAAATTTAGGCAGAGGGCAGAAAAGCATAGAAATAAAGAAAGATTAGCAGAAAACTGATCTTGAGAAAAATGGGAGATTACAGATAGCCATAGTTAGACATTGATGCGTGTTCAATAAAGAATTCGAGGTTGAAATTAAAATTGAAAAAAGATGGATATATTTTGAAAGATTTTTAAAGAAGAAAGAATCAATGAGAGAAAGATAGAGAGAGAGAGAGAGAGAGACAGAGACAGACAGACAGACAGACAGAGTTAAAGAGGGGAAATTTTGGACAAGGCGAAATTTTGGGATTTCAACATATAGCCGCCTAGCTGTATAGCAGAAGTTGCAGAAAAGAAGAATCTTATATCGCTAAAATTAAAAAAAAATACCGTAGAAACTGCACCGTGGAAAATGCAGTGGAACATAGAAATGATTAATGTAAATCTACATACCAAAAATTTTTGAGGGAAATGTTCTTAAGCACGACAGCGTGACTTGGACATTGAGCTAGAGAAACGAATCACAGCAAATAAGATGGGGTCTAATCAAAGAATGCTCAGAATCTCATGGATTGGAGAGAAGACAAACGAAAGTGTCTTTAAAGGAGTAGACACAGAACTCAATAAAATCAGGACACACCAAGCAAAGTTTGTTGGCCATTTCTTGTGCAGACATAGTTTGGAACACATCCTTACAACTGGAAAAAAAGGAACGGAAACAGAGCGAGAGGTAGACAGAGAGAAAAGATCTGGGACGGGCTGAGAAAAGTCGGGCACGTAGGTCTGGGCTGATGGGGTCATTCTCTAAATAATTTAATAAGTGCACAAAAGCGTGACGTAGAGGTTTAAGCATGAAACATTTTCAATAAGTTCAATTTTTTTATGTTTGCAAGTATAATCATTCATCGATACAATGAAAAAAAAAATTGTAAAAATTGATAAAATGTTCAACGGCTTGTCAACAAAATTAGTTACGTCATATGTGCACAGTGTAGCCTATAAATAACAGTCGCTTCACAGCAACAAAATGGAATTCAAGTGTTCTTGTTATGGACATTTAACACACGAATAAAAAGCATGCAACAGTCCAGTTAGTGCACTTTTTGGACTTGTATAACAAATGAACAACAACAACAAAAATCAATCTATTTATAGGATCAATCTAACTACTTGAGTGACATTAATAATAAAAGTCTTTCGCTGATCTGATACAAAATAGGCAACCATTGTTGGTGTGGTATTATTACATGTACATCAAAAAGGGTGTCTACATTGGATACTGCCTGGGGAATCAAGTCTTTTAGAAATTGACGTGTTCTTCATTGGGCTGAGGGCAGCCTGGGGAGGCACAGGCACTTCTTTAGAAACTAGGACTAGACTTGAGGCTACCTGGGAATCAGTCCCGTGGGAGACGACGTGTCCACATCTGGTAATTTCAGGATGACCCACAGGGACATCATGCACCATGTTACTCATCAGTTACCTTGACGTGCCTCTGGCCCAGTACCATCTGTCTAGGACAGAATAATGATGGTACTGCTCTGGCCACATCGAGATTTACTCTTCTCTGTGCTCCTCTGCTCGCGTGACAATATTGTATTCTATTGCTCTCTCCATAACCAGTAGCGTTGCAGCGTGAATGTAACCTTCACATCGTAACTACTATTAAAAATTCGCCTCGTTTTCTGTGTTAATCTTTGAGAAGACTGGAACTGTTTTTATAGTTCGCATTTACTCGCTGCTTGAGAGAAAATGATCATCTCCTAAGTTACCCGGTGATGTCATAATTATCTGTGCTTAGTACATCATAATGTCATTTCATTTGAAGTTTGTGTGTGTGTGTGTGGGGGCGGTGTTATTCTGCTATGTTTTCATTTGAAGCTAATATTTATAGCGCATTAAAAAAATCTCTTTGACACCTTTGACAAACTATGTTCCGATTTGAGCAGAAAAAAATAGCAACTATATAATTAACGAAGACTTCCTTTCCAGCTGTTTACATCGTTTTTGGTGGATAACTTGAGCGTTACTATCAAATTCAGTCCACCTTATGTTAATTTAGCGGTCAAGGTCATATTTGCTTAGGTCCAGACATGAAATATGGTCGGGGAGTGAATTAGTTAAAATATATAAATTATGGTGCGAACATTACCCTACATCTAGATCTACATTATCTTAATAAGTGGTAAAGTCAGAGACTCCAAAAAGAATATGATGCTCCGATTTCGATGAAACTTTAAGCAGAATCGATTTATAACGGTTTAGATAGCCTTAGGGACAGTTCCTGCAAATAAACGGATGTTAAGATTTCCGTTTGAAACCTACGTACAGTGGACTACTCTTCATTTCTTTCCAGAGCTTTAACTTGATAGAATTCCAACTCTTTATCTATGAACATCCTTGACTTCCATGGGGTGTTATAACTTTCAGAAAAATAACTCAAGAATAGGTCGAAGAAAGATAGGCCAGTTTAGTGCTGATTGTAGGCTAACTATAATAATGGTAGATTCATCAATATCCAACACGGAAGAATAAAAATAAGACATTTTAAAATTTTTTCAAGGAAAGTATGGAATATAGCAAGTCAACGCTTAAACTACTGATAGGATAATGTAATTCAAAAGAGAAAATAATATAAGAACATCACCCTAGTCAGGCCATTACGTATAGGCAAGCGAAATGAAACTAAAAAGACATCGTTCGAATAGACAAAAAAAAAAAATAATGGCCATATCAAATACCCTTTTTACAAACCAGATAAATAAAAAAAATTCCTGAGCATGGGAAAACTTCGACAGCAAATAAAAAGTTTAATTGATTTTGCTTTGTGCAATAAGAAAGGAAATCATGATAGACTGCAGTGTCACCTCTGGGACAGCGTGTGTGGAAGTGATCATCTGGCAATGAACCAAGATCTATTTGAGAAGGAGAGCAGAGAGGGAGATGATCACAACCTGTTAAAGGAATAAACTTAAAAAGACAAAAACTAAGAATGCTCAGGGATCCATGTTCCGTCCTGCTGGAAAATAAAAATGGGGCTGAAACATTCAGTGAAATATTAAAGCTATTGAAAAAGAAAATGTCAGCCAGATGAAGAAATGCTGGTGTAGAGCATGAAACAGTTGAAGACGTGGAGGTAAGGAATTCTGATGAAAAATGAAATTCACTGAGAAACAGTAAGTTACGTCCGACATGGAGAAGATTATGCCGCACTAAAAAAGCACATAGCCTATTGACAAAGGGAAGATTTACTTCAAGTAAATGCATAGTTCTAGCAAAGCCTATCCAAAAATTAATATGAAAACATCATCGTAGCTGAGCTTTTAGCCCAGAATGCAAAGACTTTTTTTAAAACCAAAGAGTTGAAGAATTTCTAAAAGTAATGCATAAAAAACACCCTTGAAGGATCAACTTACAAGAGACATATACATGTAATTATGTTTCGGAAGCGGCGAGATGTAAAATACATCAAATCAATATTCAACGGGACACTCAGTTCAAAGCAAAATTTTATCAAATTAGAAAGAAAAACCTATTCCACAAGAGAGGAGATAGGAGGTATATTAAAAACAATCGTGCAACAAGCTTTTTATTTCAAGCTCTTCTTAGGGGTTTACCAAAGTTTGTTAAACCAATTTCAGATCTGAATTAGCTGATAAAGCAGGCCGGCTTCAAGATAGATCACATTTATCAAAACACTTTGCGGTTAATGACAGTTTTTCTTTTTCATCCCTTTCTGTTTTCCAGCCCTCGTTTTTCCTTTTCCTTCTATCCTATGGTTTTTATCCTATCTTTCTTTCCCTTTCTCATTCGGTGGCATCATACCCCCCCCCCCCCTTTTTTTTTTACCTTGTTCCTGTTTTCCGATGGTCTCCATCCCTTAACATCGCTTTCCCATCCTATGG
This sequence comes from Elysia crispata, assembly GCA_033675545.1. Classification (NCBI taxonomy): domain Eukaryota; kingdom Metazoa; phylum Mollusca; class Gastropoda; family Plakobranchidae; genus Elysia; species Elysia crispata. Next base: position 412,052 of record JAWDGP010007247.1, on the reverse strand, counting down.
CCTTCATCTTTCTCTCCTTTCTTATCCTGGGACTCCATGTCCGTTTCTTCTTCTTTTGTTTTTTGGTTGTTTTTTTTTTATCTATGCGGAGGCTTCTAGCTTTTTTTTTTCCTTTCCCTTACATTCGTTGGCTATCACCTCTCCTATACGAAGACCCCCAGCCCTTCTATCCTAGTTCCCTCCTATCCGTTAGCTGTGAACCCTTCTCTCCATTCTTTCTCCCGTTGTGTTCTTTTGCCTTCGACTCTTCTTTTTACCTCCCATTCCGTGGCTTTTGGCTCCTTTACTTGCGTTTTTGTCAAGAGAATTTTAGCCTTTTCCTTCCTCTTTCCTTCGTTTTCAGCTCCTCTTTTCATTTTTCCGCCTTTCCAGTGGCTTCCAGCTCTTCTCTTCCGCTTTTCTAGAATCTGGCGCTCAGCTTTTCTCTTCCTTTTTTCTCTCATTCCCTGGCTTCACTTCCTTTTCTCCATTGACAGACCGGTGATTCGTAGACCTTTTCTTCCTTTCTCCTTTCTTTTTTTTTTCTAGAAAGGTATATTCCTCGTCCTGGAATAACTAAAATAAATTCGATTTTTAGTAAAAATTGAACTATTTTTGCAGTTCATCAGGTTTTCTTCATATGCAGGACAAAGCTCTAAAACCGAGAAATGTCAGATTTTTGTTTATATTTACATCTTGCTCAAAAGATTGTCATCTTGGGTCCATGTTGGTATTTCCTGGAACCATTGTACGTGAGCCTTTTGTTTTTAAGCTGATTTTATTTGAAACAAGCTTGACAAGAGAACATGGTTTATGAATCCATGAAATAGCGTGTAGTATAATAGATCGTCCCAAATATGAGTGAAAATACCAAAAGCTAGGTGAAAGATGCAGAGTTTGAAATGGCTGCACAAGGTAATATCACCATGATACCATGATAGTGATGATATCACTAAACTGATAAATATTTGATGTTCTATCAATAAATTCATTTCCAAATTTTTTGTAAATATTCTCGCTCGCTTATCTAATAGCTTGACATCTCTCACATAATGGGCAAAAAAAAAAAAAAAAAGAAATTAAGTCCTCAGTAAACTTTATTGTAGCCAAATTTTAACATCCTTATCACATGATTTCTTTCAAACAAAATGTAAGTCTCCCAAGTCTTGGCTGGGATGCCTAGAGATGAGACCGAGGTGTTGAGTTCACCGCTTGATATGGGCTGAGTGTCTCACACCTACCGACACTCATTTAATGAGTTATACTATAAATAGGAAAAGCGTAGGATTTGATTTCAGTTTAGCTTCAAATTAATTTGCTTGCTTACTAAATCTCGTTAGACAATGCGGTTTTAAGAAATAACCTCACTTCATGCAGAAATGAAAAAAAAATACTGCACAGCGCTTCTATTGTTCGTAGAGAAATCGTTATATTTCTTTGCAAACGATCACACGCTGTCTTGAAGTTGTATTCATGGAAAGTATTAGTCTAGAAAAAAAGGCTTAACTAATATAATTGACTTTGGTTTGTGTTGTATTTTGTCCTTAGATTCATAGTGCGCTATCAAACACCTTTATTATTAAGCCTTTTCAAAACTAATATATTGGTATTATTTTTTCTCTGAGTATTTCACCTGCAGACGTGAAAATAGGCCTACTTATCTTCATCATGAAATAATGGTGTCTCTGTCATTATTATTTCTAATGTTATAAAAATAACCTCCCCCAAAACTTCAGATCACACTGCATACTTTATTTCTGCAAGAATTCTGGATCAAATTTGGACAGATCTTCTATTAATTTTTCACAGAAGTAGCTTTTACAATTAAAATTGTTAAAATCAAGATTTTCAAAGAGGCTTAAAGCTTTGAAATACGATATGGCCTGCTGCTCGAGCACACGAATCTTGGTTTTAGATTGACCAAAGAGAGTATCAGGTCTTGATGTTGGGACTCATTCAACAAATCAATCCAGTTTACCAGTACGGACAGCTTTACTGATTTTTGTTTTTCAATCGAAATTTTAACAATTCAAGCAAGACAAAAACGTGAAAGAAAATAAAACGATTTCTATCGAAATCCCGTGGTAATAGGTTTTTCAGCAGCTATCGTTTGAAAATAACATTTTTTTATTTCTTAAATTATCACTTGCGTAAATTTGATCTATTTAGAATAACCACAGATAGCTGAATAATGATTCACCACAATATCAGAAATGTGATTGTTGCATTTTAAAGATTGTCTATCCTTCAGCATATCATCCTTGTTTTTTTTGTTTTTTTTAAATTAAGTTTCTCCTTTGTTTAATACAATAATGGAATAACTGATTCATATGGAATTGAACATAGAACCCCCCCCCCAAAAAAAAAAAAAAAAAAAACTATACAGGACATATGCCTTGAAACATCCTTCATCACAAGAAATACAAATCATTCCATTCACAAGAGAGATAATGACAACAACTTTTTATCCGGCGGATATGGTATAACAAATTCTTTTCTTTTTTTTTTGTTGAAATATTAGAGCCAGGGCAGATCATCTATGCTGTTAGGTACTGAGAACCTTTGAAAATTCATAGATACAGTTTTTGGAAAACGCTCTGGACTTGATCATATCACCTCGCAGCATGATCATATCACCTCACAGTATGATCATATCACCTCGCAGCATGATAATATTACCTCGCAGCATGATAATATCACCTCACAGCATGATCATATCACCTCACAGCATGATCATATCACCTCGCAGCATGATAATATCACCTCACAGCATGATCATATCATCTCACAGCATGATAATATCACCTCGCAGCATGATAATATCACCTCACAGCATGATAATATCACCTCACAGCATGATAATATCCCCTCACAGCATGATCATATCACCTCGCAGCATGATAATATCACCTCACAGACACATCAATAGTCACACGAGAGTGGATTGAAAAATGTGGTTGACAGACTCTGCCTCATTCGTCACAGAATCTGGAATTGCATTGCCTCATTTTTATCTGTTTAGATTTCTGAAGTGTCACATTACAGGGAATTGCTTTGACGAAGAAGAATACATTACTGACTGTATAAGGACAAGGTTGCGGTCTCCTAATGTCATTTTGTTCAAGACCGGCATCTCTTCGCTCAATCCTCGAGTACTTCGAAAGGCTCGGTTGCTGCGTCATAAAATTGACTGAGATCATCAGGTGGAAAATCATAGAAAATTAATTATATCTGAATTAATCCAAAATTGCTTGGTTTATTGCCGTTTTCTCGTGAACTATTTTCATTGATGCCTAATTACCTTTGTATTTTCTTGAAAATTTGCCTCTTGCATTCCAAAGAAATGATCTGAAGGCTGATAAATTCTAGTAGTATACCACGACTCCTTCCTACTTGGACCATAGACTTCTTAACACCCCCCCCTGCCCCTTGTTATTACTACTTTCTGCGTATTCGCATCGAGATGCGTTTGCCTCATATGTTTGCCTTTTTGATTGGGGAAAATTATCGATACTATTTTCCCACCTATCGACACTTAATCCTTTATTAAAAATGCGTCTAAGGAGTCCACCTTGTAATAGTTCAAAATCTTAGTATTACATGAATTTGAAAAGAAAAAGCGATTACAAGACACTAATTTTAAAAAATAAAAGATTTAATAATCATCATTGCTGGGTGACAGTTACTAATGTAATGGTGCGTCTGATTTTTCAAAGGAGATAACCTGTGTTGTTCTTAAAACTGTCACCCATTTTTTTCTATTACTTCCCTTGTTCTTCAATCGCTTGGCCCACAGATCGATAAGCCTACAACACTGCTGTCAACCACTTGTTACCGATAGTGCCTTGGGTTTCCATTTAAATAGTTGATTGTAATGACAAGTCGCATGAAAATGGTACCTGAGCATAACGTATGCATTGAAGTTTTTACCTGCACATAGAATTAGTTGTAATGGATAAATTACTATTTTTAAAAAAATAAAAAAAATCTGAATTTGGGCCTAAGTTTAGCTTGCCTAGCAGTCAACAATAGATGGTCCTCTGTCACGTGACTAATTGTTTAGCTTGACGCCATGTTCCCTCCAGCGAAAAACTAGTCCATTTCCTGGATCGAACTCATCATCGTCTCAAGTGTGTTTTACACGATTTTACATTTCTTTGAGGTGATTAATTAAAATCGTGGCGATCCTCGCCAAGAGGAATTTCTTCCCAACTCGATCGTTGCTTATTTTGTGCTTAAACCGGGATTCGTGAAACGCGGATAAGATTTGGGTCAACCACTGATCCTTCACATAACTGGCATTGTCAACATGCCGGTGCGCAAAGAAGGTACGTTAGATTTTGAATTGTAATAAATCAGGATGGATTTAAAATGAAATTTCTAAAAAAATAAATTTTGTCCATCTAGATCTAGTCTAGTAGTGTGAGCTAGAGCTAGGTTTTACTGTCACAAAGAAATGCTTTTTAAAATAGTTTCTAACAGATTCGTCATAGGCCAACTGCTTCAAGGTCTTCATACTAGATCTAGATCTCTAGATTATAGTCTAAATTACTAAATTGTGTATGTTGATTACAGAGGAGATGTTTGAAAGAAGTAGATCTAGATCTAGACATCTTTTAGAATATAGAATCAAGAATTTAGTGTGCATCTAGATTGCTATTGTTTTATGTGGGAAACTGAAAGCAGTTCTAAGCACATTGCAGGTTGACCTCAGACCGATTTAACTTTAAAGCCTACCTTAACAATCTGAATTGTGTGTAGATCTAGACTCTTATCTAGATTATAGACCAGATCCAGATCTAGAAAGAAACTGTAGCAAAAAAAAAAAGGCTTGAGCTTTTCTATCCAATACTATTACTATGTAAAACGAACAAAGATTGAATGTTCTTAGTTCTAAGCATCCACTCCAGATACTTAGAAGATTCATAAATCTCGACTCATAGTCATACTAGATCTAGACGAATCTAGATCTAGATCTAGTTTTCCGTCATTCTATACACTTTAAAGGAAAGAGTTTTATTTATAGTATTTTAGAGTCAAACTTCAAACAAGAAGATCTTTTTTTTTTAATCTTAAAATTATTCATCATGAAAAGTCAAACTTTAAAGGCCATAATTATATTACTCATAGGAAAAACATAAAAGTGTTAGAACTGCACATAATATGGTTAAGAATCATGGATGATGCTAAGATTTTTTTGTGACTTAGATTCAAGATTACTTCATTTAATTAAGGCCATTATAATCCCAAATGTGCCTCAGAATTAGCCAATTATTAGAGGATATTCTCATAAAAATTTATGGTGGACGTCGGTGAATCCCATTCCCAATGATATATTATTTATAACTTTCCTGTAATTTTAGTCCTTAAATGGTCATATCATTAGAATCTAATGAATGCATGCATACTATCAGTCTCATGTTTGCACAGTTTAAATTATAATGAATGCAGGTCTAGATCAAGATCAGACTTTCTTAAAATTTTATTTGTCAGTAACATATTTCTCATCACCAGCTGTCTGATAAGAATTTATATATTTTTTTTAACTAAAAAAATGGTAATCACCCCTTCTCATATTCATAGGAAACATTGAAACAATTCAGCTGTTTTTACATAAAATTGCGCCATGTTAGCATCATGAATTTTAAACTAATAATCCTATCCTTTCATTTACAAATACCACTCATCAAGAGCTTTGGAGAATAGAAGGAAAATTAAGAGCACCAAAAAAATCAACTTTTTAACAGTGAGTGAGATATACATGTATTCCTGTATTATTATTCCAACAATAAGAAAAGATCAATGAATCTGGAGTACATTGTATTGGGCTTCATTACTTTTCCTTAAATTTCTGCAGCCAAGGACTTTTCCCTTGCAATGAATATTTTACGAAAAATCTTACAGTAAATAATGCATGTCCCCAGCTAGTTTGTCCGTCAGTAGTGCAGCACAGTTTTTCATATGATGCAATATAAATATAGTCATTTCTGTTGCAAATCATGTGTGAAAAGGATGTTGGTCAATAAGTCATTTCATCTTCATTACTTCATAAAGCAGGTCCATGTTAATTATATACAGTTCTTTTGGCTGAACGGTTCCACTATGCATTGTATTTTTGTAAACCTGAATTCTCAGTTCTAGTTTAAATAATTGAGAAAAGTTGGGAAGTTCATGAAAACTTTTTTTGTCAACTGTCATAAGGAGCACTGAAATTGACAGATTTCTGAGATTGTTCTCACTTAAGAACAACCTCCCTCTGACATTTCAGGATCAAGTAGAACTGCAAGAAAATGCAAGTTGCATTTGTGGAAAAGAGGGGAAGAGAGGGGGGTGGGGAGGAGATCTTCATTTCTAAAGGAATCATAAAATTTTAAATTTACAAAAAAAAATGTTATTTTCACCATTTAATGCCATCCTGCCCAAGGTGTCAACAGTGTCCTTTTATACTTCTCAGTGGCTCACAGATCCAAGTTTCAATGCATTTGTTTCTCTTCCTGCTTTGGTCCTAGTTGTGTAACATTTTTTGTTGCCTTCTCCTGCTGCTTATAACAACCATCTGATTTATCACTATGTGGCGCGAAAAAGTGAACTTTTGTTTTTTCGATTATCCTTGAACTTAAAGCCCCATAGTTGGTCTCTATTCTCTTTGAAGATAAAGATGTCAAAATAGTTAAGACCAGAAATTTGTCATTGGTAAATTGTACTGTAATTATTAAAAACTGGATCGCAACAGTGCAAGTGAATCGAATCTTATTGTCATTTAGTATACAGTATACATACAAGTTGTAATCTGGTTGAGAGTACGTTTTGCATCATTCATAAACTTGTATTGCCGTCTGGAAACATTTGTCATTGTTTTATTTGAGTTTTCCTGCTTAAAAAGGAAGCAAAACATGGTTGAAAATCAAATTTCTGAGGCTTTTGTGGACTCAAAAAGTCTCTTCACTCCTAAAAGCAGAGACTTTTGAGTGTTTGAACATCAGTTTTGAATCAGCAAGGGAATCGACCCTAACCTAGGTATACTAACTGCACAGTTCATACAAATAGAAAGAATAAGCAAAATAATGAAGTTTGAACCCTAATTTTATAGCACCCACTCCATTGCAGAGCCAGTCAGACTATTTTATTAGGATACAATCTATCGTCTTTTGTTTGGCTCTTGGTTTCACAGGGAAATATTCCAAAGTGGTGGAAAGAATCATGATTCATTTTATAAACACCACTAGCATCAAGCACATCACATGCCACTTGTATTGTTAATCATATATATATGCAACAATAATCGCTGTCTGGCTTTACTACATTCAGCTACTTATTGTTTTCAATTCACTTAGCTCTTACAATCAGATAAATATATTCAAAATTCATGTGAGAAAAACCAAGAGATGCTCCTATCAATTTAGTGGAAGCAAAATCTGAATCAGTTTTGAAAAGTATACATGTAGCTCAGATTGTGGCACAAGCAACAGTACATGCCTTTGTTTTAACTACCCCAGATACCCTAGGACTGTTATAAAAGAACACTTTTAGAACTATGTGTTCTAAATTCATTATCATCACATTCTTAAATACTTAAGTTTCATTATGGTGCACTAAGAGAACTTCTTTTTTCACTTTGTATTGGAGATATTTATGTTTTATTTAAATCAATACTAAGACTTCAGTTATAACAGTCTATTTCATGTGTGATGTTGCTTAATCAGTCACTGTTATTTTAGGCACTGGTCTTGTACTTTAGAATGCAGTTTTAAGGTACATATCCATTCATAAATTTTGAGCATTACCTTTCCCTAAAGCCAGAAAAGAGCAAAGGAAAACACAATATGTATAAATGAAATGAAGAAGCATTGTAAAGTATGTAGTTCTGTGAAACTTGAAAGGAATCCCTTTCTTTTAAAATAACACAACAGCCATTTTAGTTGTCACTTTTGTATTAATGGAATATGCTATCATAAGCCATTTGTGGGGGAAAAAAAAACGTCCTGTAAGTAGGACTTATATAGAAATGAAACCGCTAAAAAAGATAGTTTGGGATGTTAGAATATGATGTAGAGTTATAAGTTAAAGAAACATAGTAAGAAGCATAATTGTTCACTAAGAAGTATTTCATAAAATCAATGAAGTAGTTAGATATAACATACTTTTAGATTCAATTTCTTTGGACCTAATTCCTTTTTTCATTTTTTATGTAAAACTTCAAAGATTTATGTTAATTTGCAAAATATTTCTCAATTTCAATGAATTTACATACAGGACTAATGTCTGTCATTCTTTTTATCTTAAATTTTGCTTTTTTTTTTTTCATTATTATATTTAGATGCCCACCGAGCACTAGAGCTCCTCGAGGATTACCATACTCGGCTGACAAAACCTCAAGATCGCCCGCTGAAAACTGCAATAGAGCGGGTCATTCGGATCTTCAAGAGTCGGCTCTTTCAAGCTCTTTTAGGTGGGTTGTTTATGAGATTAATCAATTTATCTGTGAGGCTGTGTTTTTTTTTTTTGGTAAATATTTTATCTGGTAGGGGTTATTTATTTTATTTCTTCATTTATTTTTTTGTAACAAATATTTGCATTTTCTATTAAAAATCAAACGTGTGAATTTTTTAATGACTTCTTAAAAAAAAGAGATACATGTACTTACTTCGTAATTTTTTTTTTTTTTTTAAGTAGACAACTTTAGTCAAGGCTCCTACATCAATTGGATATTTATCAGTTAACATATTATACATGGTGAAGAATTGAATGACTCCTCTCCATGACTCCATTTAAACATGTGCAAGAAGCATAAAGGTCGTCAAACTATGAGTCCTAGGGAGGTGGGAAAGACTCTTTTTTCTCTTGATTTCTTACAGTAAGACATGTTTATTTTGTTGATAACTGAGGAATTTTTATCAGTTATAAGTTTCAGTTTCCTTTCACTCACATTTAATGTTTATCATTAACATGTGAGGCAGTCTGTCTCTATTTCAATGCATGACTTTGTGCTGCGAGTATTGAAACTGCATTAAAAGGACTTTCCCTCTACTACAGAATTTGGATCATAAAGTGTAGAAGACTTTTTATAGCATTAACGTTTGTTCGGTATTCTTAAGCTTGGTGTTTGAGAATTTACGTCTCATGAATGAGTCCTTTTGAAATACGAATGTTTGCATTGGAAACAAACTTAAGTCGCATGGCGAGCAAACGAAAATCAGTAAGGTCTGTTTGAACAAAGGCTGTATTTAATTGGATGAGTTCAATTGCTTGAGAACGTACTTCTGAACTGAAAACCTCACAAGTGCTTGAACAAAGTATGTATTTAATTGCATGACTTGTGTTTGGGCGACTCTGTAGTCTGAGTTGGTGAGCTGTAGCCCATCAGTGGAACGCTGATCTTGCCGATGTTATTACTTCACCTTATGAAATATTGCAACTGTGCCATTGAGTTGATTGAGAAGTATGTTACCGAAGATGTCGCCGTTACAGTGCAAGCTTTAGTACATTTGAAGTTTAGATCTTTTCTCGGACCTTGTGTGAAATAAGCAAAAATATTCTTCATTTTGAAGCTGAAGAACGTGGCTGCAGAGTTATAGAAACAATGCCAGTATCGGAGTATGTCATGACATCACATAACCCACAGATAATCTAAGTAAACGACATTCTTGTGTTTAACCTTTATTGTGTGCTTTTATTTTACTGGTCGTCTCTCTTTTGTTTTGATATTAATTATTTAATTTTTTTTCTCCACTGCTTATCTAATAGAGACTTCATGTATAGGTTCAAAATTTCACATCTCTCTCTCTCTCTCTCTCTCTCTCTCTCTCTCTCTCTCTCTCTCTCTCTCTCTCTCTCTCTCTCTCTCTCTCTCTCTCTCTCTCTCTCTCTCTCTCTCTCTCTCTCTCTCTCTCTCTCTCTCTCTCTCTCTCTCCCTCCCTCCCTCTCTCTCTCTCTCTCTCCTATCCCACTCTCACTATTTCTCTGTCCGTCTTATCCACCCTGCAGCCAGTGCGTGCCTACCACCTGTATAATTATCTTAGGAAGATGCAGTTACACAACACGAATGAAGACACATGCCTTGTGCTGTAGTACTTGTAAGCGCAAGATGTAGAAACTCTGTGGCAATCCTGGGTAAATTTGCATTATATAGACAGCCAAAGTTTACCGATGCGCAGAATAATATTGTGCCACGTAGCAAACAGACACTGGCAAGCTTTAGCATCAGTGATTTTTCAATATCATAACAAAAGAATAAGAGTGGTTGAAGGTGGGACACCATTCCTTAGAGGCTTAGTTATAGGGAGCAAAGCAGATTCGGTTGTTTTTTTTTATCTATTCCAGCAAACTGTTCAAAACTATAAGCATATTTCTATTGACCTCTATTGCACTACAAAAATGTTACACCAAGAAGCTAATTTACCTCTCAAAATGCCGAACCACTGGATCTTGCCTTCATCTCGCTAACTATCTTATACTAAGTCCTCTCATTGCCAGGTTGCTTCGAAGTCTTTAGTCTAAAATGTTGCCATATTGTGTTTCTATGAAAAGAAATCGTCAGTCTATAGGGTTTGAGTGTGCATAACAGGCGCTTTCCATGTTTTGATTTTGCGGGAAGTAGTTTTGTCACAAACATCTATTGACTACATTTTTTAACGTTTACCTGAGTAACATTTTTTTTTTCCATTCTGTGCTGTGGGCTGACTCCAATAACAAGGAGATAATTGCCACCACTTATGAAATTTCCTTCCGTCTATAAACCTGTCCAAGCGTTTCTCTTTTCCGCACTAGAGCGGGAACTGAAGCCATCTGGCACTGGCAATCAATGGAGTTGTCTGTCATTTATCATGACGCCTTTCTACAACCCAAGTCCATAATCTGGGCTACGGTGTCGCCAGCCTGCTCAATAAACATCCACCTCCAGATCTTATTCAAAGCTAAAATATTAAAAAAAAAAAAAAAAAAAAGAAAGAAAAAAAGAAAAAGGTCTCAAGAGGTTTTGACCACAAAGTATTTGGATTAAGATCCTCATGAAAAACATTTTTTTTTCTTTTCTGTTGTTATTACATAAATTCCCTAAGGGACACAAAGTCCTAATGTCAGACACCCTCCTACTGAATTACATCTAAGCAATCGCTGCCCTACAGGCACAGTGCACTAGGTCTAGATGTCTTGAAAAAAAAAAGTACCGACTATAAACAATCTTCCTCTGAATGGTGGTCAGGTTGAGAGGTAAATTCGCTTCTTGGTGTAACATTTCCACCGAATCAGAGTCAAGAAAGACTGACTCCTACCGTTCTCAGATTGTTTAGAACCACTTGTGACGTCACGCTTTTCTCCCTATTATCTGCATATCCATGAAGACTGGCTGACTGGTCATGATAAGAGCTGGCTTGTAATGGTATGGCGACAGTTTCTCCATCAATAAAGAACACATTCGAGCTTTTTCTATCTCGACATTTCACGGGGGTCTTGTTAGATTTTCTCTCTGTGATCACTCCCCCTGTGGAAATAAAAGGCCCGTGATCCTTTACTTTGAAAAGTACAAGTTTTTTGTCCCGTCTGAGCCCAGCTCTCCCAATGTTTTGTATAACTTGTTAAAGTCATTTTTTCTACACTCAGTCTGCATTGATGAAGCCACAATAAAGGGAAAACGTTTATATGTTAAATCTATACTTGTGTTGTTACCTTTTTTTTTAGTCCCGTAGTTATAGAGTTGTGTGCCTGTCTCTTTTTAGACACTGTTTCACACTATTTATAGAGACACGCGTCCCTTTTGGATCCTTTGTAATTACCAAGTTGTCCTCCAAGTGTGGTGTTTTTGCTTTTCTGTTTGGATTTGTAAAGTACAAGATACCCTTGGCACCAGATCGCACCGGAGTATATAAATTAGTGTCGGGATGAGGCGAGCCTTGTTCGGGAAGCTTTCGCTTGTAGTGGTAGGACTCGGAGGATACCGCAAGCCGCAAGGGCAAGACGGGAACAAAACAATGGATAGTTTTATTTATTTTTCTTTCATTTAAAAGAATTGTCCGAAATATAATATCAAGAATATTTATAGATCTTTTGAAAAGCTCATTGTTAAGAAACTAGAAATCTCGAATTTTCTCAAAGATGTTCAGCTCTTGCTCTTTTTTTTTTTTTGTTCTTGTTTTTTACTTCTATATTTTTATTGAGCGTAAAGAAGGGTCTTTAAATATAATTATTTGGAAAGTACAGAAGCATCTGTTTTCCAGTTTTGTGCCTAAGTCGCAAATTACCTCTTTTTTTTTTTAAAGCGAAGTTCGATGTTTATTCCCACATTTTAATAATTCTCCTCCGACTACTTACAAGTACCAACATGATGGTCTCTTAGTTGCTTGTTTTATTGTTATATCTTATATCCGGTGACCCTTACATCTATAAGAACATTTTTTCCTGGGGGGGGGGGGATGTCCTTTGACTACTAGAAAACAGCGACAAGGTGATTGTTCAAACATCACCTCGCAAATGTTATAGTGGAAGCGTGCCTTACAAACAATTTAACTGTTTTTAATGCTGCACATATCCTTTTTGTTGTTTACTCCCCAGCTAGCACCGACTTGATAAGTAGGCCGTGAGCTACTCCTTGGAGTCGTGTTCTAGTTTGTTTCCGTCTGTTGCGGATTGACAGGTCGATAGGAGTGAGATTTTTCACAAGCTTGCAATCTATTAAAGCCAAAAGGCTCAGCACAGGCCAAGCAGGCTTTGATCATTGGGATCGATTTTGCTGTCATTTGAAGTCGAACATGTCTAATAGATTATTTGGGCTTTTAAAGTTTTTGTGAATAAAGTGTGTGGGGAGAGGGTGTGGCAGGGAGTAGGATATCTACTTTTTTCTTTATTTTTAGAAATTAGAAGTTCTTTGCATCACTGTGTTTGTTTTATCTCTCTCTCTCTCTCTCTCTCTCTCTCTCTCTCTCTCTCTCTCTCTCTCTCTCTCTCTCTCTCTCTCTCTCTCTCTCTCTCTGTTATATGCTATAAAAGGACCATTCAGCATTTTATTTAGTCAAATTGTAAGAAAAACAAGATTAGTTCTTCCTTGAGCCATGATGACTCCATAAGTCAGTGAATTTTGTGTGATTGCCTTTCAGCAGGGTTTTTTTTTTAATTTTATTTTTTCGTTTTTGTTCGTCGCTTAAAAATCTCCCCTAAAAGATGGCAAGAACGAGATGCAGCGCTATACATACTTGTCTTGGATCTTGCCACTGGCCTCTCATTCTTTAAAATGAAATGTTTTTTTTTCTTTCGGAAAGGTAATTCCTTTGTCAATACTTTTTTCTTTTGTTGGCCTCTGCCCTAGCCTGCTTGTTCCCGTGTATGGCCGACTGGGCAGAGATCCAGCGTTATAATTTATATAGTATCATCGGTCATTCTTTATAATGATCGTTAGTTTTGATATTGCGTGCCACCTGAGAGGTTACAGTGTATATGTGCATTTTCATCTTATAAACCTTTTTTTTTCCTTTTTGCGGCTATAAATAAAACATCAAACGATTATAAAGCGCTGTTTACCATTTCCAGGACTTACTACATAAACTGATATAAGTTTATTTCGAGACTAGGAAAAAAAAATATGAAGGATAAAGGCTTTGGCGCTTGCCAAACTGTTATGGTTCCTTATTCTCTATGTCATCTTGTAAGATACTTTACAGAAGATAACAAGAGTTCGTGAGTTTTAACGTGCCAGATATTGGAACCAAGCAATTTATTTCCGTTTTTCTTGACAATCTTAGTTTCTTTATTGTACGTGTTTTTACTTATCTGTCTGTGTCGTTGATGATGATAGTCGTACTAACAGAAATATTAGTTCATGTTGGGGTAACTACGGTCATTCTAGGACAAAGTTAGAGTTGTCCTTGGTTTATTGTGTGCGTGTTTGCTTTTATTTGTAGAAATGAATGTATTACAGTTAACGTAAGATTTATCGTTTATATGTTGACCAACAATATTGGCTAAATCTCATGGATAGTTATGTATTCGGTGCCCGTATCATTTTTTTTATAGATATTATTATTGTATAGATGTAATTTTTTTATCATAAAAATTTCTATCAGAATAATTACTCTATCGATATCGTGTACTGATATGTGACCAAAAATAAAAATAAAAAGGGGAATATCAGGGGATTTCCCCTGGGTATTTTCAAACTGCGCGCCTTAACATTTTGAGCCGTGAGGCCTAACTGTGTCGCATGACACGGAACACACGTCGTGAGTCACCTGTCGTGTGGCATGCCCTGGTTAAGTTCACTATACTAGAGCCCACCTGCCAGGTCACAGCGTGTCAGAGAACTTACATCCTCTGGCCCGTTGATGCGTGTCAGAGAACTTACATCCTCTAGCCCGTTGATGCGTGTCGCAGGCGGGACCAGGTAAGTCGGGGCTGCTGAAACTAACTGGAGGTGAGGAGAGGTCGAGAGGGATGGTATGTGGACATTGCGGGTGTTTGTTCAGGGTCATGTAAGGTAACCGTTGGCGTTAACCGAAATTGTAAGGGAGAGAGACTGAGAGTGTGACCGGGCCATTAGCTTCAACAGAAAACAAGAGAGAGACAGAGGGGCAGTTCAATAAAATTGTAATTATGGAACTTTAACTTTTTGCTTATGGCACGGTGTGGAGAACGTGTTGGGGGTTACTCTCTAGGGGGGAAAAATCATCCGAGAAATCACTATTAATTTGTTCAAATTATTTCAGCCTGGCCTCTCGACGCTGCAGCGAAAGACGTTTCCAAACTTTACTCTCAAGGATCTCAAACCTTCTTTCTAGACGAACATAAGCAGCGATTATATGGTTGAGTTGAAAATATGCGAAAGACAATCTGTGAAGCCCCATCAAAGTTTGTCATTAAAACATTCCAGTGGAAACAACTAGGCAGTCTAAAATGCTTTGACATTTTGTCGACAGGCGTCTATTGGCATTTGAGGGTTGTGTAAAAACACGATCCTGTCTGGCGCTTTGGTCGTCGTTACAATCGCTCTGTTTTCTCCCCGCCTTGCTGGTTATTGTTTGTGCAGAATTTTAGTTGGCAAATTAGAAGATAATTATGTGGGATCAGCCTATACATTAAACCGAATCTCATTTATTTCTCTTCGGAGGGGTTCTTCGTGTTGTGTAGTTTTTCTTGGAAGCTAAGATCTCTGGGGTTTTTTTTTTGTTTTTTTTTTTCGTGGGCTGGGCTCGTCAAGTATTCACTTATCTCTCTTGCGTTAGCTGCTTCTTCTTCTTCTTCTTCTTTTTCTTTTTCTTCTTCTCCTCCTCCTCCTCATTCTCTTTTTCCTCCTCTTCATCTTCTGCCTCCTCCTCCTCTTCCTCCTCCCTCCTCCTCCTCTTCTTCTTCTTCTTCTTCTTCTTCTTCTTCTTCTTCTTCTTCTTCTTCTTCTTCTTCTTCTTCTTCTTCTTCCTTTATGATGATGATGATCATCATTTTTATTACTATTACAATTATTATTATGATTATGATTATTATTATGATTATTATTATTATTATTATTATTATTATTATTATTATTATTATTATTGCAACTACTATTATATGCATTATTGTTGTTTGCTTTTGTTGGCAAAGAAGCATAGCAACCTTGTGTCAGATTCAAGTTCAACAGTCTGACATATATATATATATATATATATATATATATATATATATATATATATATATATATTAGTCTTTTTGGTTTTTCTTCATTCCAATGGCCGAATCGTTTAGTTGAGAAGAGCGCTACTCGACTGTAAGTTATTTCCCTTTCTTTCTTTGGGTAAAATACACACCAAAGATTAGATAGGTATCTTGTCATGATTGACAGGATGCACTATGGGAAGTCGGCATTGTTCCCTTGCACGTGCGATCTGTGAGTGTGTGTGTATGAAAAAAAAGAGAGAGAGAGAGAGGGGGGGGGGGAAATAGAGAGAGAGGGAAATAGAGATAGACAGACAGGGAGAGAGGAGGAGAGGGACAGAGGGATGGACATAGACATACAGAGAGACGGAGAAAGAGAAAGAAAGAAAGAAAGAAAGAAAGAAAGAGAGAGAGAGAGAGAGAGAGAGAGAGAGATGTAAGG
Organism: Elysia crispata; assembly: GCA_033675545.1. Taxonomy (NCBI): domain Eukaryota; kingdom Metazoa; phylum Mollusca; class Gastropoda; family Plakobranchidae; genus Elysia; species Elysia crispata. Next base: position 396,019 of record JAWDGP010007247.1, on the reverse strand, counting down.
CTAATTGATTAACCGGCACAGAACAAGAAATCGTGCTTATGAAAGAATTTATTTCCATCAGTGGTTGCAGCCTTGAAACCTCTACAACGCTCTGTTGAGACTGCACAGTGCAAAGCTATTTTGGAGAGAAGCAAAAAGCCACTCATAATGAACGACACACATACCGAGGCAAAAATCGATGTCTTGATACATTGACTACAACTATCCACATTGTTGCTACCATTGGGGTCTGGCGGACCAGTGAAAGCTGGTAAAGGACGCTTTGTTTCACCCTTTAAAACACGCTTTGTGAAGAGGATGGGCTCATTCAGATAACAGCTGCAAGCTGCCCATAAGATAAGTGGTGATGTTGAGTGATGCTGTGGGATTCTATTTATAGTTATACATGTACTTTTATTTGAGATCATCACATTGAACTAAAAACCAAAACTAAAACAGCAAGAAAAGTTTGTGGGTTGGGGAAACTAATCGATCGAAACGGCACAAACAAGGAAGCCAAACGTTTAATTGGAACAGGTTCCAGCTGGGATGGCCGCTATGACGCCATGATATATGCTGTTTAGGTTGCTGTCAGAGAGACGAACTGATTACTACTACTACTACTACTACTACTACTACTACTGCTGCTGCTGCTGCTACTACTACTACTTTTTTTTTTTGGCATAGCATGAACGTTGGGAGCGCCGGTATTTGCTAGATTAGAACGTTCGTACTGATATGCACAGGGACAATTTACGGGAGTTCTATCCCCACAGAATGGGTAGGGGAGCTTTGTGGCGCACCTTTTAAAGTTCTGCACTGCCTGATGGGGTTTTTTGTTCTTCAAAGAAACCTGGGCTTCCTTTGTTTTGGGACGGTCGAGATTAATCAATACGCTCACGATCAGTCTGTTACTGTGTTCTACCACAATTAGTACAATTAGAACTTTACAATGATGTGTCTATAGCAGTGGTAATAGCAGCAGCCTGAGCCGCAATGCGTTAAACGCTGCAGTTATTAGTATTTAGATGCTCACCAGTCACCGACTCTCTCCCATACAGTACAGCTGGAGTAGGGTTATGGTTTGTTATACGCTGCTATTGGCTTTGACACACCCACTCTCCTTTACCATTTGTCATCTGTGCTGGGCATGGATCATTCGGCTGGAGCTCCCTGTATCTACATCTAGTACTCACCGGCATCCACGTTGTGACTAGTTTTGGGTCCAGTAATCCCCAAATCCCAGTCTAATAGCCGGCTTGGGCCGCTGGTGTTGACCAGACTCGGCCTTTGTAATGATTGCTCGTTTAGCGTTCGTTCTGGAGCTCCTTCTCTCTCCCTCCCTCTCTCTCTCTCTCTCTCTCTCTCTCTCTCTCTCTCTCTCTCTCTCTCTCTCTCTCTCTCTCTCTCTATCTATCTATCTATCTATCTATCTATCTATCTATCTGTCTATCTGTCTATCTGTCTTTCGCGTCTGTCGATCCTCTTAATCTTTTTTGTTTCGTTCTTCCTCGACCTCTTTATTTCTCTTGCTCTTTTTCTCTTCATCCTCCTCAACAACAACAACCCTTTTTTTTTACTAGAAAATCCTACTGAACATGTCCAGCCCTCCGTTTCCATTGCTTCCCCCTTTGCCCTCCCCCTCGGACCCTAATCGACCAGTCTCAGGCTCTAATCCCAGCAGAGCTCGCCGTGGGACCTTCTCTGTTTTCACACTGGTGAGCGAAACAGCCTGCGCTGTCCCCCTGATTGGAAATCACGCGCCATGTCACAGTGGCCGCTCCGAGTTGGGCTAGATCCAGTATTATGTGAAGCATGAGGAAGGCATAGCATACATGTGGAGACCGCTTGTCCGAAGTCCAGAATTAGACCGGATGCTTTAAAAGGGAAAAGTTAAAAGAAAAAAGATAAAAATTAATATTGGAATGCCGGATACCTCAGTTAACAGAGCATTGAACGAATGAAAGTGCGTTTTTCGTGATCGGGCTTTCCAGTGGGACGGTCAAACCTCACTCGGCTTTATATTTGTGAATGGCTTGGCGGGGGACGCAACTTTTATTTTAGACACTCAAGAAAAGTTAAGTTGGCTAAAGTTTGTCTGTGGTAGAGCATTTTTAGGCATACTCCTCTTCCCCCTTCATCCTACCTCTACACTCTCAAACACGCTCCTATTCTCATGCCTGCGTAATAATTCGCATAATATTCTCAGCGGAACCCTGTTAAAACAAACTTAATGGGACCGCAGATTTCATTGCGGTTTAGCCGCGGTAATTTATAAAGGAAAAACGTAACCTGGACTCTCTGTTCCGCTTTTATTTGGTCGCGTATTTTTAGTTTGAACGAGTTCAGTTTTTCAGTGGTTTATTGTATTATTACGGTACTTAGAGGGCCTAGTCTCTGAACGAGATCAGTTTTTCAGTGGTTTATTGTATTATTACGGTACTTAGAGGGCCTAGTCTTTGAACGAGTTCAGTTTTTCAGTGGTTTATTGTATTATTACGGTACTTAGAGGGCCTAGTCTCTGAACGAGTTCAGTTTTCCAGTGGTTTATTGTATTATTACGGTTCTTAGAAGGCCTAGTCTCTGAACGAGTTCAGTTTTTCTGTGGTTTATTGTATTATTACGGGTACTTAGAGGGCCTAGTCTATAATCACCAACTAACAGTCTTCTTGAAACCCAGCAGTTTAATTTGACAAATCTTTGCAGTTACATGTGACCGTTCATGCATTAGTGGCGAGGAATAACTATGTGAAAATGGTGTGCTTGTCGGTTTGATTTTACTTGCTCCCTTTCACATCTCTCTCTCTCTCTCTCTCTCTCTCTCTCTCTCTCTCTCTCTCTCTCTCTCTCTCTCTCTCTCTATGTATCCTATCTATCTCGATCGTTCGCTCTCGTAACTCAGACCCACCACTTTGTTTCCTTTCGAGGTTAGAGTCACTGCTCAAGAAACCAACTTCGTAACTGTCATCCTTCGGGCAGTCCTGCTCTCTATAGGCACCATCTGTTTTTCTGGAATGTGCTTTATATGTGGCGGATAAGGGGTGAGAAAGTTGGGTGTCTATTGTCCCCACAGGTCACATCCCACTTTTTCTCCCTACAAATTACGGTCCATCTCTGACTGCTAGTTATACCGATTCTTTCGGGCAAGTGTAAAGTTGAACAGACGGCTAGGCATCAAACACATCAGTAATTGTTCTGCTCAAACCCACAACGTTCACAATCGGTGGGCCAAACAGGTCATTAACGTCTCTTCATATTCATTCCCGGTGTGGGAAGAAGCTAAACTAGACATAAATTTATATTCTTCTTCTAGGCTAGTCTTTTCTTTATGATCAAGAGACAACTGAGAATAGAACGTGCTACCTAGAAACTTACCAATATTGATTATTAACTGTCACATCTCTCTCGGTGTCTTGTGCGAGGAATAATGCACCCACGAACCTGTCAGATGTTCGTCTTGTTATTATTGATCAATCGATGGGTCGATTCTCCAAAGAAAGAAAAATCGATCTATAATGAGATGACCATTAAGGTGACCAGCAACAACACCAGCATTAGGCGGAGCTAACTGACAGTGCCAAATGGCCTAATTTCCTCCCTTATTCGGTAAGCGTTGACATTGTACTTTGAAACTGCGTTTGGAGCTATGAATCCGTGGGATCACTGTCTTCTGAAAGTGTTTGGTTTCCACGAAGTGCTCTCAAATACACCCAAACCCTGAGATCACGAAACAGTTCTGTTAGAAATGACTTGGAGAAATAGACATTTCATATCCACCAATCAGTATGCAATATTTATTAATATTGAGCACAAATTTGGAATTGCGCCAAGAACGAAACGAAGTGGCAAATGCGTTTCACGTTATACTGTACTGTCCTTCGAGTCCTCCAGTCGTTGATGGCAGATCAGTTGCCTGGGAAATTTTGGTCGAATTATTACATACAGAATTGAGCCAGAGCTCTGAAAATTGGAGGCAGTCAAGTCATTACATACAGAATTGAACCAGAGCTCTGAAAGTTGGTGGCAGTCGAATTATCACATACAGAATTGAGCCATAGCTCTGAAAGTTGGTGGCAGTCGAATTATCACATACAGAATTGAACCAGAGCTCTGAAAGTTGGTGGCAGTCGAATTATCACATACAGAATTGAGCTAGAGCTCTGAAAATTGGAGGCAGTCGAGTCATTACATACAGAATTGAGCCATAGCTCTGAAAATTGGAGGCAGTCGAGTCATTACATACAGAATTGAACCAGAGCTCTGAAAGTTGGTGGTAGTCGAATTATCACATACAGAATTGAGCTAGAGCTCTGAAAGTTGGTGGCAGTCGAATTATCACATACAGAATTGAACCAGAGCTCTGAAAGTTGGTGGCAGTCGAATTATCACATACAGAATTGAACCAGAGCTCTGAAAGTTGGTGGCAGTCGAATTATCACATACAGAATTGAGCTAGAGCTCTGAAAATTGGAGGCAGTCGAGTCATTACATACAGAATTGAGCCATAGCTCTGAAAATTGGAGGCAGTCGAGTCATTACATACAGAATTGAGCCAGAGCTCTGAAAGTTGGTGGCAGTCGAATTACCACATACAGAATTGAACCAGAGCTCTGAAAGTTGGTGGCAGTCGAATTATCACATACAGAATTGAACCAGAGCTCTGAAAGTTGGTGGCAGTCGAATTATCACATACAGAATTGAGCCATAGCTCTGAAAGTTGGTGGCAGTCGAATTATCACATACAGAATTGAACCAGAGCTCTGAAAGTTGGTGGCAGTCGAATTATCACATACAGAATTGAGCTAGAGCTCTGAAAGTTGGTGGCAGTCGAATTATCACATACAGAATTGAGCTAGAGCTCTGAAAGTTGGTGGCAGTCGAATTATCACATACAGAATTGAACCAGAGCTCTGATAGTTGGTGGCAGTCGAATTATCACATACAGAATTGAGCTAGAGCTCTGAAAGTTGGTGGCAGTCGAATTATCACATACAGAATTGAGCTAGAGCTCTGAAAGTTGGAGGCAGTCGGGTCGGTCAACAGGGCCCACGGAGCCCTGTTCATTCCTGAAGTCATGCAGTTGGTGGGATCGTAAGTCTCATTAAACTTGCATAGCAGCTCGCATTCTGTCTTATGTGTCCGAGAGAGTAGGAAGGAAGCACTGCCCTATTCCGGCCCGGAAGAGACACGGAGGGGTGTTGTCAGGGAAGAGAAGACGAGAGATTGCAGTAGGTTGACTTAGTGGAAGAGACAATTAATTTCTTGATCTTCACTTTTCTCTTTGGATCTTTTTTTTTTTTTTTTCCCTTTGCGCCCCCCCCCCCCCCTTTTTTTTTTTTTTTTAGCCAACACTCACGTTTCCAACTCCCATTCATCTCTCTATGTCTTTTAGTTTTTAAGTTTGTATACATCTCTCTTTTATCTTTACCCCCATTTCTCTCTCTCTCTCTCTCTCTCTCTCTCTCTCTCTCTCTCTCTCTCTCTCTCTCTCTATCTATCTCTCTCCCGCCCCCCCCCCCACTCTCTCTCTTTCTCTGTTTTTATTTTCAATTTTCAAGAGACTTTCTTATCTCCTTATATATCGTTATGTCTTCTTTTTTTGTTTTTTGTTTGTTTTTGTTTTTTTCCCCTCCCTTGGGTGTTTCTCTCATTCCTCTTTGCATGTATCCAACCAATATTCCAAAATGTTCACCGACAGTACAGTTTTGGGAAAACTCTATGAGGTAGGCGCCACTTTTTTTTTTAATTTTTTGATCAGCTTTAAATAATTATGTAGATCTACAGACTCGCCGACGCTCAACCTTGCCAATGTCATAAACAGAATGTCATCAAGTTTCCCCCCCCCCCTCCCCCCCTTTTCCCCGCCCACTTTATACCTCTCTCTCTATCTCTATCTCTGTGTCGCTCTCTCTCTCTCTCTCTCTCTCTCTCTCTCTCTCTCTCTCTCTCTCTCTCTCTCTCTCTCTCTCTCTCTCTCTCTCTTTCCCCAAAGTCTCTCTGTAGAACTGAATAGATGTCAAGTTCAATCTTGTCAAAGCAGTTGGCGCTTATTATGGTTAAAAATTGATGTTTTTCTTTTCTCTTATCAATTTCGATCACACTGTGATGGTGGATATCTTAAGTTACGTCAGGGGTCGAGGTTCTTTTTTTTTGCTGTTGTCACAATCTTGCTGTAAGTGTTGTCTCTTTGATATAATCAAATGTCCTTAGCCATGTTGAAAACTCCTCAGGGGAAGTCTGTCCCTGTTTCATTCCCATCTCTTTTTTTTTTTTTTTTAGCCACTGTTCTGTGTCCCGCAGGCCTTTTACCTTGTGATGACTTATTCGTATAACTCTGGATTTGGGAAGTAAAATAGAGATCTTTTTTCGAGGCCTCTAGAGGTTAATGCTTATCCAAGTTTCACCTTTTCGTGACTAATTCGTATAACTCTAGATTTGGGAAGTAAAATAGAGATCTTTTTACGAGGCCTCTAGAGGTTAATGCTTATCCAAGTTTCACCTTTTCCATCCTAGCCTGGTCACACTCCGGTCTGTGGATGGTTTTTAAACTCAATGTATCCTGAATCCCATTCACAATATGGATGTATTGAGGATAATCGTTAAGGGGAGAGAAAAAAAAAAAAGGGGGGGGGGGGGGGGGGGGGGGTAAATGCCATGATAGATCGACTTAAATTCACCAAATGTTATATTTTGAATTTAAATCTGTATTTAGTAAAGGTGTTAAAAGATCGTTTATTTTCGTTCATCTTTTTTTTTTAGTGCATGTTGGAAACGTTGAAAGTAATGTTAAAAAAATAAATAGGTCAAACCGTCCTTTATCTAGAACTAGATCAGCTCTATGGATGAGTCTTACCGTTAAGACCTCGATATCTTCACTGGCGGCGGTTCAAAGCCTTATTTCTCTATTTAATGGGTTGATTCTAACAAGTCTGCCCAAATTTGACCGAAATCCTGCGCATAGACATAAAAATCTCCAAGGCGTTCCGACATTTTGGGGGCGAGGATAAGACTTATTGATTTGTTGTCCTTGTAAGTGGGGAGGGGAGGCCTCGAGGCTGAAGAAGTCAGACAAGGCAGGTATTGTTTTATCAGTTTGTGTGTTCTAACGTCGTTGTTGTTTGGCTCGTATTGATTCTGAAGCGCATCCATCTGCCGCGGTAATGACCTGTGACGTCTTGCGATGGAAGCAGTCGCCTTGCCTGGTCGCGAAATTTGCAGGCGCTGTAGGAATCTATTTATAGGGCTTTGTTGGGAAGGATCACAGTCATGTGACGAGGGAATGTAAAAATGGCAAATGGCTATGTTTGCCTGTGTAATTATCGGGCTGTGAGGGGCTCATTAAGAGCAGGGGTTGTTTTGTTGATCTTTTGTCTTGGGTTCAACTTTCCCAGACTGCTAGCTGCACACCATGTGCTACGGTCTCGATTTAAGTCTAAACGAACGGTTCGTTTTCGACCATAGATGAGTCTGTTGGTACGATTGGCTTATCACTTCAACTGCTTGGATATATATATATATATATATATATATATATATATATATATATATATATATATATATATATATATATATATATACGTTTGCTAATATTGGCAGAACTGTAGCTTTATAAGCCTGCTGTGTTAGATCAAAACGGATTGAATGAAGGCGGCTTCTCTAAATTCAACACATCCACAATGCTTATTAGAGAAAGAGAGGTTGGATGCTGAAAGACTAAAAGAGAGTGCGAGGATAAAAGAGAAAGATATAAAGAATGGGGAGAGGTGAAAAAGAGGAAAAGTTTGGATTTTCAGGTCTTTTATTTAGTCTTCCTTCCTGCATTTTTTTATCTGCATTACTTATCTCATGCTCTCTCTCTCTCTCTCTCTCTCTCTCTCTCTCTCTCTCTCTCTCTCTCTCTCTCTCTATCTATCTATTTATCTATCTATCTCTCTCCCTCCCTACTTCTTTTTTTCTCAGCCTGTCACAATTATGACAGCAGGCTGAAAGAAGTGGGAAATTTCAAAGCCTCTCTCATTCAACGCCTTCACGACTAGTATTGAGGTAGCGCGTTGAAAACACTTGTTTGTCAACCTATGTCTTATCAGGATGGCCGTTTCATAGATCTCAAACCCTTGTTTGTCAACCTAGTATGTCCAATCAGGATGCCCGTTCCATAGATCTCAAACCCTTGTTTGTCAACCTAGTATGTCCTATCAGGATGCCCGTTCCATAGATCTCAAACCCTTGTTTGTCAACCTAGTATGTCCTATCAGGATGCCCGTTCCATAGATCTCAAACCGTTGTTTGTCAACCTATGTCCTATCAGGATGCCCGTTCCATAGATCTCAAACCCTTGTTTCTCAACCTAGTATGTCCTTTCAGGATGGCCGTTCCATAGATCTCAAACCGTTGTTTGTCAACCTATGTCCTATCAGGATGGCCGTTCAATAGATCTCAAACCGTTGTTTGTCAACCTATGTCCTATCAGGATGCCCGTTCCATAGATCTCAAACCCTTGTTTGTCAACCTAGTATGTCCTATCAGGATGCCCGTTCCATAGATCTCAAACCCTTGTTTCTCAACCTAGTATGTCCTTTCAGGATGGCCGTTCCATAGATCTCAAACCGTTGTTTGTCAACCTATGTCCTATCAGGATGGCCGTTCAATAGATCTCAAACCGTTGTTTGTCAACCTATGTCCTATCAGGATGCCCGTTCCATAGATCTCAAACCCTTGTTTGTCAGCCTATGTCCTATCAAGATGGCTGTTCCATAGATCTCAAACCGACGTTTGTCAACCTATGTCCTATCAGGATGGCTGTACCATAGATCTCAAACCCTTGTTTGTCAACCTATGTCCTATCAGGATTCCCACGCTTTCATCGCCGTCCGTAGATCTCAAATTTTCTGAAGCGCATTCAAGTTTTTATTGAGTCTTGATGGGTGGTTTTATAAGAATTTGAGAACTATTAACTTGAAAAAAAAATCCTTTTATCAATTCGTATCCCGCATAATGCTTTATCGAAATTAGTCAAATGTTACTTTTCGTATGTGTTGATCTAAAAACAGTATGAATTGGTTTGTCAAGCTGTTTGAAATGATAACATCATAATTTCAAATTGCCCTTAACCAAAGAAATACTCTCTCTGTCTGTCTTTCCCTCCTCTCTCTCTCTCTCTCTCTCTCTCTCTCTCTCTCTCTCTCTCTCTCTCTCTCCACACACACACACACACACACTTTTTTTCATTTAAGCTACATGCCGTATATTTTGTAAAATGCTCGCCAAACGAATCAAGCACAATCTGTCTTCAGTGATGGTCTTTGTAAATCTCTCTGTATTCATTCAGCAATCCCCAGTGAGAAAGCCAATGCCTTCATTTCGCCGTTGAATTCAAAAACCTCAAAGATTGCTTCCCAAACGTGCCTTTGACGTGAGAGAGGTGGGAGAGAGAGGAGAGAGAGAGAGAGAGAGAGAGAGAGAGAGAGAGAGAGAGAGAGAGAGAGAGAGAGAGAGAGAGAGAGAGAGAGAGAGAGAGAGAGAGAGAGAGAGAGAGAGACTTACACAGTATCGCGGAATGAGCACTGACAACAGAGCAAAAACTCTCCCAACGTCATTTATAATTCATGCTTGCATCAGGCTAGGCCCAGGGGAAATAACTTTGGTGCGCCTGATCTGTTGGTGGGAACTGAGAGAGAAGGATTAGGGTGTGTAGGAAGTCGAGAGAGAGAGAGAGAGAGAGAGAGAGAGAGAGAGAGAGAGAGAGAGAGAGAGAGAGAGAGAGAGAGAGAGAGAGAGAGAGAATTCTGTCACTCCCCTTCTTAAATTTCAGTTACCAAAGTGTCTCTGTCTCAACAATGATCGGAAGAGACAAATTTATCAGGCATAAACCGTCTGAGAGAGAGAGAGGGAGGGAGGGAGAGAGAGAGAGAGAGAGAGAGAGAGAGAGAGAGAGAGAGAGAGAGAGAGAGAGAGAGAGAGAGAGAGAGAGAGAGAGAGAGATAATGTGTTCTGTCAATGACAAAAAAGCATGCTTGAAAGTAATTCTGGTCTTTCTTTTCTCTGCATCAATTCGATCATATCCTTCTGATTATGATAGCCACACATCAATCTCAGACAAACATTTCTATGATGTATAGTTATAATTATGTTGGGATTTAGAAAATCTGATGGATTATTCAGTCGAACCTGCTTCCTTGTATTTTTTTTATTTGTAGCAAAGCCAGATACAGTTCTTTGAGTATTTGGTGTCTCCTTGCCTTACTGAACATCAGACGCTCAAATGACGTGTACGGTCTATGGAGTGACGCCATGAACCAAGGTTGCTCTCTGTGGTTCTAGAATTAGTCACCTATTTCAAATTGAACAAATAAACAACGAGAGGAATGGATGAAACAAAACATTCAACCTAATTATGCGATCGTAGATGAACTTCTTTTTATTTCTTTGATAGGATTTTAGATGACGTTAAACAATGTAGAAATTCTTACTTTTTTTTGGTTTCACGACTTATCAGCCTTGCTTTCAATATAGGCCTACTGTAAACACAGGACGTCCTCTCTATATCTTTGGGGTACGACAATTTGGTACTGATTCGCTTTCGATACTGTCAATGAAGATGGAAGCCAAGATGGCAAGGTGAAACTATGACAAATTATCTTGCATTGCACGGATATCCATCGTCGAGAATTTTGTGTCGAGGAAACTGCAAACATCTGAACCCTACGTAATCATCAGAGATGGTCTCTTTATAAATAATAATAAATGAATCAATAAAACGGCTAAACGATGAGATTAATTGTTGAATGTATGTGTATGTGTATGTCGCCCTCTCCAGACATCCAGGAGTTCTACGAGTCAACCCTCCTGGACGAGAGCAAGACGAGCCATGAGAAGACGCTCGAGACCCTCCGCATCGCCAGCAAGTGGGAGCGGGATCACGCCCCTGGCACCATCCAGCAGGCGGGCGGCAGGCCAGAGGTGAGATCACCTAGCGGCATGTTCTGTATTCTAATAGAATATTCTGTTCTGTGTAATTTTTGTGGATCATGATTCCTCATCGTAGTTAGGTATCTGGGTCATGTCTAGCGGCATGTTCTTGTGACAAATAGAGTGTTCTGTTCTGTGCAGTCATGGTGGATATGGATAATTCATTACCGTAGTTGGGTACTAGGAGCGAGGTGAGCTACTCCAGCGGCATGTTCTTTAGTCAAATAGAATGTTCTGTTCCGTGTAATTTTTGTTGATAATTCTTTACTGTAGTTGGGCACCAAGAGCGAGGTGAGCTACTCCAGCGGCATGTTCTTTAGTCAACTAGAATATTCTGTTCTGTTCAATTATTGTGGATAATTCTTCACTGTAGTTGGGCACCAAGAGCGAGGTGAGCTACTCAAGCGGCATGTTCTTTAGTCAAATAGAATGTTCTGTTCTGTACAATTATTGTGGATAATTCTTTACTGTAGTTGGGCACCAAGAGCGAGGTGAGCTACTCCAGCGGCATGTTCTTTAGTCAACTAGAATGTTCTGTTCTGTATAATTATTGCGGATAATTCCTTATCGCAGTTAGCATGTTCTTTATCCAAAGATGGTGTTCTGTGTAAGAACTCTATTGTCGCACAATTTTTTTTTATTTTTAAACCTTGGCGGATATCAAGGCCGGGATAACTAGTCTAGCGGCATGAATTCTGGTTCCGATTAGATTTGCGTCTGTTCTATCAAATCATGTGCACTGTTTGGATTTGGAACTGGACACCATAAAGCAGGTGAAACAAGTGGTAGTGTGTTCTCGACTCTCTTCTAGTTTGTCCTTTCTTAGATCCCTACATTGTACTGCATAGCTAGCTTGTGGTTAGTCACTTAGTGCCAATATGCCCTATATTCTACCCACCTTTCTACTCCGTAGTTCCGTTCAGGTTTGGAGATCTCTTGTTGCGTCGCAACCGAGAAAAAAAGTGCAAGTACATATGTACCTTTATTAATGCAAACAAGTTACGAGCCCCATAAAATTCGTGAAGTACTCGTCTTTGAAGTTTGACGAAATGTAATTTAAAAAATAGTGCAAGTATTTCTGCAGAAACTTCATAGATAGTAGTGGCATCAGTGTACCAAGAATGATACCATCTTCAGCTTAGATTGCATTCTCTTTTATCATCCTGAACTGTTTTGTGATAGTAAGACTGGTTGTCTTGGCTACTCACCCGCATATGGGTCGACCCTGTGGATATTTTAGTTTTGTTTTGGATGTAAATAGAACTATGGATTCTGTAGGTTTTTTTTCCCTCCATTGTTTTGCATATGGAGAGAGCAGTGGGATGGGGAAAACAGTGTGTTTTTTTTATTGGTTTATTTCTTTCACACTAATATTTCCATACCTCGTGCAGCAGTGTGCTCTTCTCTCCCTGTTTCAAGTAATTTCATAATCCCTGGGTGATCTTCTGGTTTAGTAGTTTTGTCCCTGTGTTCTGTCTTCCCTTCCATGTTACATGTTTGAGGATTGGGTGCAATCGGTAACGGGACTAATCGCCAGTAGTTTAGGTTAACCAACGGGATCTTTATCCCCAGGGCGCTACTAACACACAATAACATTGTTACCTCGAGCTAATCATTAACCCTGTTCCTTTCTGAGTTCTCTGATTAAACCTACCACCCAGATATTGCCAGAGGGATTTTGTACGCATCACTTATAATCATGTCCCAGCCAGGAATCGAGGTCCTCTGTTCCTCTGTTTGTCGGTCCAGCGCTCTACCGACCTCGCCATTTGGCGCCAGTTGAAGACCATAACTGAAATGCTAACATTTGTTTATAATTACATAAGTTTAGGACGGCTTGGGGCCGATGAAGGCCAGATCAAGCTGCTGATCTTGATCCAGGGTGCATCGCGAGATTTCTCTGGTGGTACCGCGGTAACATGACTTATGGCGAACCTTCGTTTAAACACGCTATGAGATTTATTGACTTAACCACTCGCCGTAACCGCTTGCCCCACGGCGAGTGGACAGCTTTTCAGTTTCATATGACCTCGTATCCTCCAATGCAAAAGACTCTCTGGACGTCACCAACTATCGCGTATGATGTGTTCAATGGACTCTAGATCTCTCCGCCACATTCTCTTAATGTTTTGAACAAAGAAAGCAACATTTATGAATGCAATCACCCATCAGTCATATCGCATATCATAATTATGATATCATAATGTTTGTCATGTAATTAGTATAAGTATTGTCAATAATGCCAAAGGCTCACTACATACATGTATTATAATTATGCTGTATCCACCTTGGGTGTGTTAAAGGCAGAACTACCTAAAATGGATCGCTCTTGGGCTCTTAAAACTCACCCTCCAGGTGCTGTTTAACACTAGCCATTAACATATCTTGCATGCTGTGGAGCTATATCGGAAGCGAAGCCGCTATTTTAGCTGCCGGTGAAGAATGGGTTAACCGTGAGATTATCTGGTGTTCGATTAGAAATTTGTGATATTGATGACTCCATGCTGCTTTAACAATCAACATCAAACGGTCTTGTCACTTGTCTGTTTGTAGAAAGCATGGTTATTTTCTGTGAAATTTCTTTCTGTTGTGGTTGTTAATTTGTATGTCTGGCTTGTTTCTGTTTATTTGTTTGTTGTTGTGTTTTTTGTTGTTCTTTTTTTGTGTGTGTGAGTGTAAATTTATGGAATTTTTTTTTCAGCTTGCACAACGATATTTATATTATGAAACATCTTATGGTCTTGCAATTCTACTCTACTCCTGCAAAAAGTGTTAGTAACATGCATCATGTTCAGAACCAAGATTGGGCATGTCTGTATAATCCAAAATTGGGCATGTCTTTATTATCTACGTACATGCAGTTGTGTTCAATAATTCTCCTCCTTTTTTCATACATAATGTTTGAGCATCAATTATGTCACAATATGTCACCATTGGAGCATTTAAATGCCATGTTTTATGAGATAGCTCACCCCGATCAAGGCATGCGTTCACGTCTATAGTTTTGTGCCTGAGTTATGCATGTCTCGTTTATGTTGTCCATCATCTCTGTTTTCATCTTAATTATCGTCAGCTATAACGTGAAATCAGCGAGAATACAATCAAAGGTCACCGCAGCCTGATGCCAAAGAAATCATTTTAAAAATCAGACTCCTGTTGACAATAGGAGTCATGTGTCTTCTCTTTTGTAGGGATCGGGTTAGTTTACGTTAAAGTGAGGAGGCGTTCTAAGTCTTTTATTGGATAAAGATCGAGTAAATTCGTGTAGTTTAGAAAGAGTGTCTAATTTTGACTGTATTAAGGTTCATACTTGTGTTTCTTAGTCTTGATAGTATTCTACTTATAAAAGAGATCTCACAAATTTTTAGAATGGGATTCTTTCTTGTCGAACTCACGCACGGTTCCCTAAGTTTCGAATTATTATAGGCTCCAAGATGTGAATGTGAATGTTCCTCATCTTTCTTTTATTCTAAAATGTTTCTTCAGCTACGTCTCAAATACATGAATCTTGAAGTTTTTCTTTTACAATTTTTTTTTTCCCTTCAGTTTTGTAGAACGCCATACATTTCAGGAAACCAATGCTTTCACATGCAAGGGTTGCATACATGAAAACCCCGATTCGGAACCTTCTCCAAGTTTTAGACATTCTGGACTATAAGAGTCCCAAAACAATGAATATGAGCAACGCATTATTTTATAGAGAAACATTTGTGGGATTCAGAGATGTCATCTTTCTATCTCTTTTTTAGTTTTGAGAAGTGGAAGACTCATGCTGTCATGAAATTAAGTAAATAGTAAGCCGAAATAATGTTTATCAAGCTCAATACATGTATTCTTACCTCTCGTGCGACGCTGCCGCACTTCATAAAGTCTCTAACTATCGGCACTCCAGTTCTGGGCCTCTATTGTGTTTTTGTATATAGTTTGACCCAGGAAAAAGCAATGGGATGGCACTAGAATATATCTCGCATTAAACAACCTTCAATCGTTCTTGTGCAGACTTTGATGGCGAGTTTGTGCTTTTCGTGTTTCTTTCATTTATTTGCTTGTAACAATCCCAGCTTCAACCTGGTTTGTATATCAGAATGAATGTATGCTTATATCCATTCCGATTGAGTTGGTATGGTTTTTCAAAAGATTTTCTAGTCGCCTTATTTTCCTGTAAAAGCCGATCTTTTTCACCGGATGCTTTCTTGGTTTCCTATGTTTTCCTTCCATTGCGATCGTTATTCATGTAGCGTTCTTTAGAGTTAGTGAGTAATGTGGTAACGTGTTCTGAGTTTCCCGATGGTGCATGCACTATTTTGTTGTTGTTGTTGTTGCCTGTCATTGTCCCAAATCATTCTCAGTGCCGTTCCTTCTAAATCGTCACTGGTGCATGCCTCCACGTATTTTGTTGTCGCGTTTGCCTGCGAGTGTGTTTGTGTGTCTGTATTGCTCCCTCTTCGCCTTCCAGCTGCCCCGTACTCCACCATCACGACCCCAGGCAGCTCATCGACGTGACACGGCCACACCTCCGCCAGATCGGACCCCGCCCCCTGCCGCTGTTACACTATCGAAAGCCCCACGGCCATCTGAGACTCCTCCAGCAAAGCGGCAGACGCGCTTCGAAGAATCTTACCGGGAGACATACGAGGATTCTAGGCCTCCAGCTGTGGTGTCTAGGGCCACCCAACCACCGGAGACCCCGCCAACAATCAGGCAGACACGTTACGAAGAATCTTACAGGGATCGGTACGAGGATTCTAGGCCCCCAGTTTCGGTGTCTAGAACCACCCAACCTCCCGAGACCCCGCCAACCATGATGCAGACACGCTATCAGGAACCTTATGAGGAACGCTACGAGGATTCTAGGCCCCGAACTTCGGTGTCTAGAACGATGCAACCACCTGAGACCCCGCCAACCATGAGGCAGACACGTTATGAGGAATCTTATGAGGAACGGTACGAGGATTCTAGGCCCCCAGCTGTGGTGACGCTATCCAGAGCCGCTCGACCTCCCGAGTCTCCACCTACAATACGGCAAGCGCCCCGCGTAGAGTCCCCACCCACTGCTGTCGTGACGTTACCAAGAGCTACTCGTCCACCTGAGACTCCTCCCACCGTGCGTCAAGCTGCACCTTACGTTGAGGCCACGCCCCCTGCCGTGGTGACGCTGTCTAGGGCGGTCCGTCTGCCCGAGTCCCCGCCTACGGTAACGGTGACCGGCAAAAGGCCGGGGGTTCCTCCGCCCATTGCGCCCAAACCCAAGCCGCCGCCCGTGGCCCCCAAACCCGTGTTCCAACAGTATGGGAAGTCACGCCAGCCGCCGCTTGCCCACGGAGAAGACGATGATGAGAGCAGCCAGGAGGAGTTGGACGAAGGTCAGGCGCCACCGCCCATCAACTGGAGCACCCACCCGGATCTGGCGAGGAAAGCAGCCCCTTACTATAAAGTGCTGACCTACTTGTCTTGTTTACACAGCGTGTACTGCGTGTGCTTTAGTTTACACGCCGTGCTGTATCCTAACCTCCCACGATAATCCCTGTGTACATAATGTCCCAAAACCCCACAGTACTAGTTTCCTTATTCTCCTTTTTTTTATTTCATCTTTTTATTATTATTATTTCTAACTTCTGATTGTGGCTTTATTTTATTTCAAAACACAAAAAGACTGCGCTATATAATTGTATAAACATACCCTCATCCCCGATTCCCGTTTTCCTTCCACTTTTTTACTCCCATTTTTTTTTTAAATTGCCAATAGATATGAGTAAAAAAAATGATTAGGTAAACGATACTTTATGCCTCCAGAATGTTTCAATTATTCATATGATTATTCCACTAAAATGCTTTTTTATCATTAAGTAAGCAATAAATTTTGCGGTTTTACATATTACTCAAAAAAAAAAGAAAAAAGGCTAATCAGTGCCAGAACTGAAATTATGAATCTTGTTTTAGTACATTCAAAGACATTTACATTTTTTTTTTAATGATCAGGAAGCACGTTTACCATTTGCAATGCCAATATTTTAGCTCCATGGCCAGAAAGATGGTCTTTAACCATTTAAGTACCCTCTCTCTCTCCCCCCCCACACACACACACACATACACTCCTTTTTCAAAGCTTTTCTTGAAGAATTAATAATTTTTTTAAGAATAAAAAAATCCTACAATTTTTTTTAAATTTTCGTTGTATCCAAGAAACTTCATCGGCTCCCTACCCGCTAATTTATGACATCAAAAAATAAAAATAATAAGGAACAACATCTTGTGTATTTTTGTACCACCTCCGTCTTGATGTTGTTGCATTGTATTCCACTCATACGAATATTTTGATACAATTTCCCAAATTGTTTGGCACTTGTGTTTGGTTTGGCTCTCCGTTGTCCCTCGTGCTATCCCTGTTGTTTGGATCAGCTGGCTTTATTTTGGCTTCGTTTTGCCGCATATTTTTACCCCATTTGATGTGAGTTTGTGTTTTTATATTTTTTTCGGTTTTCAAGGCACACAAGCTGAAAATGCATTATATAAATGGGCAACATAGAGATTAATCTTATCTTATGCAAATAGAGAAAGTTCTTAGATTGCCAAACCAAGGTTTTGAGTTGATTAGTTTTCATTGGTTATTATTATTATTATTATTATTATTATTATTATTATTATTATTATTATTATTATTATTATTATTATTTAGTGAAACCTATCAAAACGAATTTATTCCTTATTCTCCAGGCTGGTATTAATAAACGTAAATCAATTTTCCAACAATCATGCTGTAAAGCTTTTCACATAGGCTTCGTTGCATCGTTTAGCTCCTACCTATTTATATAATACTGGTCTGAGTGGAGCCAAGATGAACACTTCTCATACACTCGAAATTTAATTTATTTCTTTTGTCGCAACTAAAATGTGACGCATCTTCGTTCTTGTAGTTTATTGGGTTTTTTTGTATTGTATGATTATACTTTTATATTTTCCCATTTACCTAAGTCACTAGCACTATGCTTGCCGTGTTATCTTGTCTTTGCATGCCAATTGGTGTTCACTAAAGTTTTTTTGCCTTTTGGTGTTTTTTTTTTTTTCCTGCTTGGCTTTGACAGTAAAATTGTCGCATTAATACACGTAATATATTTCTTTTTTTTTTTTGCATCGGGTCTCGCTTGGCTTTCTGGAAAAGTGGAACGCTTGTCCTGATACTAACCCTTCTGCCCAAATCACCCTGGTCCTGACTCTAATCTTCTTTCTCTTCCCACCCGCTTGCTTAAAGAAAAGAAAAGATAACCGGCAATGATCTTATACCACTTGTTGGTTATCTATCCGCTCATTGTACGGTGGCACGTTTGCAAAGCACGCCGTAAGAATTGAGTTTATGGAACTAACTGTATAATTATGTTACTTACATTAAATTCAAAGTGTACAGTGGATAAACCCATTTTGATAATATTCTATTTTATTCAAAACATTTTTGTTTATTTCTTTGTTTCTTTCTCGTTGACATTTTAGAGAAATCATCTTGTATATGAAATAGTGCTTTTTTAAAGTCATCATTTTTTTTCTTTTTTAAATATCACATTAATTTTTTAGTTGACATTTTAAAATTATGTAGATATTTATCTATTCAATACTGGTTGCACAGCTTGCCTTTATCAAAATGGCCGTGGAGACATTGTAGCTAGGAGTGGGGGGTCTGTTCATATTATAGCTGGGTTTTGGTATAGGAGGAAATTAACTTTTTTTTTTGCCCCCCGGAATCATTTTTATAGCCAGTGTCAAGTTAATTGCAGCTTTCTAACTTCTCAATACGATGTGGTTTTTTTTCCTGACTTTCCCGGTTTGTTTCAATGTTCACCAGCGGTGAACGCGTCTCGAACGCATAAAGAATGTGATGTCATTGGGTGGTTTGGGCCGACACCTTAGATGAATGTGATGCAGATCTGTCTTCATCAACTTATCAGCAGCCATTTTCCCTCTTTTCGATTGCTTTAGCATCAGACATTAGGTCTAGATCTAGGTGTAAACTTGGAGCCTAGCCTTGAGTGGATCACGACACTCAGATGAGCCTGAACTCATATTCTAAATTGAAATATAGATCCACAATAATTATTATAAATAAGATCTAGATCTAGTATTTCTAGACAATTAGATTAGTTCGAATTATCTTGAAACTCAAGATCTAGGTCCGGTATAATTAACCTTCATAGGCCTAGTTCAACTGGAATCTAACGCGAGATTCATATACATATTTCTTTTTTGAATATTCAAGTCTGGAATCTAGATTCTAGACCTAGATCGATTTCTAATTTCTAGATTAGATCCAGATCAAGTCATAAATCTACTTCTCGTACATTTGATTTGAACTAGAACAAGGTCGAATCCTAGAACACACTCTCCAAAGTGAAAGAATAAGAGGAGGGATAATTTTAAAGTATTTCATTCCCTCAGCTAAAGAATGGATGCTGAAGTGCAGGTGGGGATCAACTTGTAACTGTTATGAGCCAGGCTAAATTCTTTTCTCATTGAATAATAAGCTTAATCATAGATTACACGATGTATCAAGGAAAGATAGAATTCTGTAAAATTCAGCCTTGTACACATCGGTAGATGCTAGATTTCCATAGTTTTTAACTTGAAAATGGGGAAAAGGGTGTAAAGGGAAGACGTAGCCTATTTTTTAAAACAGAAATTTCTCACATAACATTATAACCGCAGTCTGACTAGCAAAACGAGATGTTTATCCTATTGATGGTATTAGAGAATCATGTTGTAATAGTTATCATAATAGAATTTGAATGTCATTCTAGTTGAATTGTAAGAATCTCATTATCAGCAAGATGCATTGTATCCACCCTTTTCTAATCTTCTCCTCAATTCCCACCTCGCTTTCCCATCCCCCCCCCTCTCTCTCTCTCTCTCTCTCTCCCTCCTTGAACTCTGCTCAGCGTGCGCCGACTGGCGGTGAGGAAGACCTCCCTCCTCCCCCTCCTGAGTTGTCGCCAAGCCCCCAGGCCGGGGATGAGAAGGTGGCGCCCGTAGATCGCGGCGACTTGCGAGGCCTCAAGGAGGTGCAGCACAAGGAGCGCGAGCGCGACTACCGCGACAGCAACAGGGACAGAGACAGACCGGACCACCAGCACCAGCTCGCGGAGCGCCCAGACAAGGAGAGGCAGGAAAGGCAGGACAGGCGGGCGCCGGTTTCTGTTAGTCTGGCTCAGGTGAGGGAGAAGCATGATAAGGACGAAAACCAGGAAAGTGAATAAGAAAATGAAAGAGGGAGAGATTGTATGTGTGTATATGTGAGTGTGTGTGTGTGTGGGGGGGGGGAGGAGATCTTTCATTCTAAAAGTGCTTGTGTTTCTCCTGTTTCTTCTTCTCCCCTCCTCCTCATTGAGCGCCTATGACTGACAAGTTGGAACGTCCTTCCCCCCCGCCCTCTCTCTCTCTCTCTCTCTCTCTCTCTCTCTCTCTCTCTCTCTCTCTCTCTCTCTCTCTCTCTCTCTCTCTCTCTAAATAGAAAAGCAAAAACACCATGAGCCACAATAAAGGCGAAACGTTTTTATGTTTAATCTATACTTGTGTTGTTTCTTTTTTTAGTCCCGTAGTTATAAAGTGGTGTGCCTGTCTCCTTTTAAACCTTCTCTCTCTCTCTCTCTCACACACACACACACACACACTCTCTCTTTTTCTGTCTGTGTGTGTCTCTCTCTCAGTCTCCTCTTTTTTTTTTTTTACCCCACGGACTGCCCTACATTAGACGAATGTTTTTATAATAGTTCGCCATTCATCGTATTTATTCAAAGCAAACTTAATTTTGTAAACATTACGATTTGCGTCATACAAACATTTGACTAAAGATGGAATTTATTGTATTGTTTTTTGGTTGTTGTTTTTTTAATGTATCAAAAATGTGTGATCACTGTCATTAAGTGTAAATTTGACTTTTTTTTTTTTTTCAAACTTGACCCCCCCCCCCCCCCAAAGAAAAAAAAAAAGAAATAAAGGTAAGATGATCTTTAGTCTGCTTTACAAGGGAAGTAATACGACACTACTTTTAACTCTATTGACATTTTAAGGGTTCAGTCCCTTTTCCCTTTTTTTTTTTGCGTGTGTGTCGGACAGTTGAGGACGAGGTTCATTTATTCTAACATTTAATCAACTACCGTCAACCAATCTTTTATATTTATAGTTATGATTGTCTCTCTCTCTCTCTTCCTTTAGTCACTCGCTCTCGAGGTTTTTTTAATCAGCATCCTGCAACAGGATTTTGGAGGAGACCACTACCATCGATTTTTTCTGTCATTAATTTGTTAACAACGAGTTGTTTCAAATAAGATAAGGAAAAAAACCGTTTCCTAAATGTTACTGGAAGAAACATCATCCGCTTAGTGATCGTAAAAAAAGAAATGGAAACACGTGAAGAAGGGAATGAAATAGGTGAACTATAGATACTGTTTTATCACATCTGTTAATTATTCTTTTTTCTTTCTCTCTCTCTCTCTTTTTTTTTAAATATTTATTTTATTTTTATTTTTTTTAATTATTTTTTTTTTAAATTTGACGAATGTTATTGTTTTTGGCTTGCTGCAGTTGTACCAACAGGTACAAAACCGATCACCTTTTCCACCGGAGCTCCAAAAATCCTTAAACTTAAAACGTCAAATTAAATCAACATATCGGATGTGGATTCGAATGTTTTGCCAAAAAAAAAAAAAAAAAAAAAAACCAGAACATTTTAGCTTCATCGATTTTAAAGTCCGGACAGTGAAAAATCAATAAAGAGCATGCTTTTTGCCACGAATCTCATTAATTCTGTGTTACAGCTGGTTCTTTTTTTTTTTTTGGTTATTTTTTTTTCTACGCGACTATAGAGCCAATGGTGATGATCTATCTCAAGAATTAATTTGCATTTTTTCCCCTTGTAAACGTCTCTAAAGCCTACCATTGTATATCAAGATGTATGACATCCATACATCACTCAAATCCCGGTTCGGGGCGGATAATGCTACGGTTTGGTCTGCTCCGTCCGCTGTGTGCCAAGATAAATGGGCTTGTTATCACTGGCTGTCTGTACTCTCTGTCTGTCTCTCTCTTTCTCTCTCACTCTCTCTCTGTGTCTCTCTCTGTCTGTCTATCTCTCTCTCTCTCTCTTTCTGTCTCTTCTCTCTCTTTCTCTCTCACTCTCTCTCTCTCTCTTCTCTCTCTCTTCTCTCTCTCTCTCCTCTCTCTCTCTCTTCTCCCCTCTCTCTCTCCGTCTGCCTGTCTCTCTTCTCTCTTACTCTCTCCTCTCTCTCTCCCACTCTCTCCCCTAACTTTCTCATTGTTTGTCTGTGTGTGTGTGTGTCATATATATATATATATATATATATATATATATATATATATATATATATATATATATATACGGTCATGAAAGTTTCTATCCATTTTCCGATACCAAATTGATACCTATGTGTATTTTCTCTCTACAATTTGCGGATGAATCATGTTGCTATTCGTAGTAGTGAAATTATTTTGTTAGCAACGCGTTCGATCTTTAACTGTGCGCCTAAGAATATATACCTGTCATTTTGACCAAGTACATTTATCTGTTAAAGTGTTATACCTTTCTTTCGAATTGGTATCATTAAACCGTCACCCCACCATTAGCCTCTCCCCGCTGGTATTTATTTAGTTGTTGTTGCCAATGTTTTTGTTGTTATTGTTGTTGTTGTTGTTGTTTAATTGATCAATGATTAATTTTAATTTATTTTTATTTATTTTATTGTTTTGTTTTGGTTTTTCTTTGTTTGTTTCTTTGTTGTTGTTGTTTTTTTTTTGTTTTGGTCTCTGTTGCGGATAAAAACACGTTCGTTTTCCGTTACAGATCTGAGGCCGGTAACAGTTTTGAGCTTTGCGTCATTGTTCACGATATTGATGTGGAACTGGTCGAGGTGTCCGAGGACAGGGGAAAGTTACCGGCTCTTTGTGCGCTATAGCTAGCTCTGCACGGTCATTTATCATCCTCGTTCTTCTCATTCAATGAGCGTCTTCCGTGTGTTTTGGAAAACCGAGGATGAGCGAGAGAGTGACCTGATGTCTTTGGTCATCGCAGGTCTATGAATGGAGAAGGGGGGGGGTGAAGAGACAGGAAGAAAGAGCGAACGTGAAAAAAAAGGAGGGTGGGGGGGGGGGGGGAGGGCGCAAGGTGTTGTACACGCGAACAAATCCCAGTGTGAGCTAGCTCTAGCTCTAGCTCTCTCTCGGCTCGATTCATCAGTCAAAACTTAACATCTCGTGAGAGCCGTTGAACGTTGAATGGTCGCTCCTGTCGAGTAGGAAGCTTTAAGATGGATATATATATATATATATATATATATATATATATATATATATATATATATATATATATATATATATATATATACGAGGGCATATTGATAAGTTTTGCCTCCATGTCCATAACTTTGGAAATAATGAAGACAAACAAATGATACTTACACCAAATGAAAGGTCATTTTATTTATCACCAGATGACATATCATTTTTCAACATAATCACCGTCCCGTTCGATACAGAGCCGCCACCGACGGACGACCTGTTGGATGCCGTCAGCGAAGAAGTCAGCAGTCTTGTCTCAGCACCAAGAAAGAACAACATTCTTCACATCTTCGTCTGTCTCGTAACGGTTGCTCTTGAGGTAATCCTTGAGTTTTGGAAAAAGGAAGAAATCGCTCGGAGCAAGATCCGGGCTATAAGGCGGGTGCGGTAATGTCCGGAGGCCTAAACGATCTAAAGCCGTGCGAGTTTCCAAACTTGTGTGAGGGCGAGCGTTGTCGTGATGGATGATGAAAACTTTCTCACTCCTTACCCGTCGCAACCTCGCTTTCATTTTCTCCAGTGTGTTCACATATTTCGTAGAATTCACGGTGTTGCCTTGTTCCTAAAATTCTGTGTGAACCACATCCTCACTGTCCCAAAAGATCGTGAGAAGCACCATCATCCATCACGACAACGCTCGCCCTCACACAAGTTTGGAAACTCGCACGGCTTTAGATCGTTTAGGCCTCCGGACATTACCGCACCCGCCTTATAGCCCAGATCTTGCTCCGAGCGATTTCTTCCTTTTTCCAAAACTCAAGGATTACCTCAAGGGCAACCGTTACGAGACAGACGAAGATGTGAAAAATGCTGTTCTTTCTTGGTGCAGAGACAAGACTGCTGACTTCTTCTCTGACGGCATCCAACAGGTCGTCCGTCTGTGGCGGCTCTGTATCGAACGGGACGGTGATTATGTTGAAAAATGATATGTCATCTGGTGATAAATAAAATGACCTTTCATTTGGTGTAAGTATCATTTGTTTGTCTTCATTATTTCCAAAGTTATGGACTTGGAGGCAAAACTTATCAATATGCCCTCGTATATATATATATATATATATATATATATATATATATATATATATATATATATAAATATGGGGGTGGACTGATTGAGTTACAAAATGACAGGTTCCCATGATGCAAGTGTTATAAATAATTTTTTGTTTGTTTTGTTTTCGAGAAAATATGTGTTCTCTCTCTCTCTCTCTCTCTCTCTCTCTCTCTCTCTCTCTCTCTCTCTCTCTCTCTCTCTCTCTCTCTCTCGTATCTTTTTGTTCCAATTGTGATTTCCCTACCTTCTTAGCCCTCCTCCCCTCCCCACTCTTGCCCAACGTGGGATTATTGTTCTGTGATCAGAGAAGACCTGAGATCACCGTGACGTGACAGGGCTATATCGAGAAAACAAACGAACTGTCTCCCTTTCCCTTCTCCTCTTCAGTATTAAATCCTCGTGCGTAATAAACATTGTATAGAACGATTAAAAAAAAAATTGGTCACTGTGAAAAACGCCTTGTTTGAAAACTATCAGTGTTGTTGTTGTTGTTGTTGTTGTTGTTCTTGTTATGATTAATATTATTATTGCTCTTGCTTTTTTGTGTTGTTTATATTATTTAATAAGAAGTTTAACCAGTAAAGTCTACTGCGAATATTTTCCTAGTCCATCGCTCAGATTGATAATTTGTGGATGTTGCTTACCGATTTGTCTTCTGTCCTCAGTTCTGTTGAAGCTATAGCAATGTTCTAATTCTCATTTTTCGTGCAAGTTTCAGCCAGTCAATATCTCCCTTTATTTCCTTTTTAACTCCAATTTTTGTTGCCTTTTTCCCTTCATTACACTTTTCGCTTTATCTCTCTCTCTCTCTCTCTCTCTCTCTCTCTCTCTCTCTCTCTCTATCTATCTATCTATCTCGCTTTCTATCTTTCTCTCTTTCTCCTTATCTCTTTCACACTGTCTTTAGCTTTCTTTTTCGATCTGCCATCCTCCCCCCCCCCCAAACTCTCTCTCTCTCTCTCTCATTCCTTTTTTCCAATTCAGAGTTTTTGTCTACCCCGTTTCCAAGCTTCAGTGATAGTCTTATTCGATTCCTTTCAACTGATCTCTAAGACTAGGCCTGAAGAAAAGGCCGTGTGAAAGACAAAATGTGATTTGCGCCAAACAGCAAACGGCTGATTGCACCAGCCTAAGTTGATTTGCCAGTTTTTAATCACGATGTCTCTCTCTCTCTCTCTCTCTCTCTCTCTCTCTCTCTCTCTCTCTCTCTCTCTCTCTCTCTCTCTCTCTCTCTCTCTCTCTCTCCATGTCTCTCTGTCTCTCTATCTCTCTCTCATTCCTCTCTCCCCTCCTCATTCCTCTTGTTCTCTCCCTTTTTCACCTATATTTCTCTCTCACTCACAATCTATGTTATTGTTAGTTATCTCTCTCCCTCCCCCCTCCTTTTCCACCCCACCCCTTTTTTGTGTCCGACAAAAGTTTGTTATTCTGTATGTGGAATGCCAATAATTTCACAGCTCAGTCGAGAGAGGTATGATCCCCAACCTCTTGCGTGCTATTCCACTTTACCTAATGTTTTGGTTAAACTCCCCCCCCCCTGTCTGTCTCTCTCTCTCTCTCTCTCTCTCTCTCTCTCTCTCTCTCTCTCTCTCTCTCTCTCTCTCTCTCTCTCTCTCTCGGGTTAGCCTCCCCAATGGGCCGTGAATCACCATTAACCTCTGCATCTCTGCATTGCATATTCAAGCATGCCGGAGATGAACAATAATTTTGGCTATGAGCTGGAGTTGCAAAAAAATCAATCGACGAGGTTGTAACAGTCTATTATTTCTTTTTTTTTTTTTTCCTTCTAACTTAAATACATTCGTATGTATATAACCCATGTAATGGTATAGTTATCCGTTCAACTATCATCCAAAATTATACATTTATCGGTCACTCTTTACATATACTGTTGTCGGCATCGAGTGACATTCTCCTCCTCAAGACCTTTCTTAGACAATAAGATCACATCATAGGAGGCTTCAAAAACATTTCTTTCAATCTCAAACTTGCGCATCGCACACTTTTTTACCTTCTTTCCATTTTTTTTTTTACGTGGGGATGATTGGATCGCCAAATTATTCATGTAAGATCGACATGCAGCCGACAACATAATTCATCACTTCCCTCTACCCATTTGCCCGATCCATGCTTAGAGAACCTGGCCCCATTAGGATGCTCCATCTGGTCGAGAACAAAACCAAGCGAGAACCTAATTACGAAGTTGTACCCTCCTGCAGTTTTGCGGCATGTTTGCTAATAGATTTACCGTTTTTTTTCTAGCAAAAAGCTTCGATCAGTTTTCTGCCTCCTTATTTTGTTTGTAATTATTTTAATACTTCTTTCTGAATATTTTTATGCTTTTATTTATTTATTTTTATATCTATCTATCTATCTATCTATCTATCTATCTATCTATCTATATATATATATATATATATACACACACAATATAAAGTACACTGTTCCCGCTATGCTTTACGCTTCAAGCATAGGCATTGGTAAGTCTTAAAGTGCTTGTTCGGATTTTTTTTTTCCCAGACGTTACTTTGTTAGTTCGACATGGGGTATACTTGTCTATATCTAGTTAATGATACTAACTCAGTTAAAGTTTGCTGTAAGCTCTACAAACCTATTAACATTTCATGTCAAGGGAGAGAAGCTGATGAGTAGCAACAGAACGTTTTAAAGCAGATAACCAGTATGTAACTTTTGAGGGACACACTTTTAAATGGCTAGTACTGGACTAAATTTAAAAAAAAATAAAAATAAAACTAAACAACTTTGAATAACACCCAACTGGAAACCACTAGGTTTTTATAAGGTAAGCACATGGCTTCGTAATAAAGTTAATAGGTATATAAAATCGATAGCAAAATTATATTTTACTAGTCAATTCTGCAGACCTTGCGTATGAATTTTTTTTTTTTAAGTTCATGTGAGACTTCAAAGATGTATGATAATCGTCTTGATTTTGATTTTTATCTCCATTATCACAGATATATGGTGAATGCCTGTGTGTGTTAGTCGTCAGATTTAATTCCTTACGACTCAGCCACCTTCCTTAACTATAGGAATAGATTGCCGACAGTATATATACTGCTAAGATCCTTGGAAAATCATACACTAGATCTCTTTTTTCAATGTCTCTCTTTCATACTTTTTCCTCTCTTTTCTCTCTCCCACTATCCCTCTCTTTCATACTTTTTCCTCTCTTTTCTCTCTCCCACTATCCCTCTTTTTTTTTCTTTCACTTTTCTTTAATGAAACCTCCCTCCCTCCCTCTCTCTCTCTCTCTCTCTCTCTCTCTCTCTCTCTCTCTCTCTCTCTCTCTCTCTCTCTCTCTCTCTCTCTCTCTCTCTCATCCCTTCAGCATCGCCCAGCCAAGATTTAGCGTTGCGAACCGCCAGCCCTCCACGACTGTGTCCAGTCTGCGCACACCGCCAGGTCGTGCGTGATACGGTGAAGGTTTTCCTGTCACCTCAGAGCGTGGCCGGGGATTTCCCCCCTCACGACTCTCCCTTACCCTCCTGCCATCCCGACCTACCGGCTCGAAAACAGATACACCAGCTGGAGTTGAGCAGTGTTGTGTCCCCTGTGTGTACTCGCCCAGATCTAGTCATCATTAGCGCCGTGGCGGTCGGTCGTGTGGTTTGTGCTTGAGTGACATTCCTCTTCGTCATGATGACACAAGCGGTGCCTAGCGTAATGTGATGGGGGACATTCCTGTTACTGGTGGTTGTATTATAGCGCGCTTCCGGTTCGCCACCGTGTTCTTGGATTCTGTGAAGTGTTGCTAACAAGGCGCGTTCTGCTGGTCCATTCACCTGGCTCGCAAGAGATGGGTGAATGATTGTAAGGCAGCAGTAGTTAATTCCGATGTCGATTGTTTTTTTTTTTTTTTTTGTTTTTTTTGTTTTTTTTTTTTAAATCAAGTTTGTGGAGGTATATTGGTATCAAGTGAAAGTGGAACTTAACAACTAAAGAGATTTTGGAAAAAGAATTATAATTATCTAATACGTTTAAGTTTATTATATTTTCATTCGACAGCGCAATAGATTTTTTTTAGGGCGAGGAAAGGCTGAGATGGGGAGGGGGGGGGGGGAAGAGATAGATAGAGAGAGAGAGAGAGAGAGAGAGAGAGAGAGAGAGAGAGAGAGAGAGAGAGAGAGAGAGAGAGAGAGAGAGAGAGAGAGAACATACTTTTCTTGAAAACAAAACAAAAACAAGAGATGGGTGAATGATTGTAAGGCAGCAGTAGTTAATTCCGATGTCGATTGTTTTTTTTTATTTTTTTAAATCAAGTTTGTGGAGGTATATTGGTATCAAGTGAAAGTGGAACTTAACAACTAAAGAGGTTTTGGAAAAAGAATTATAATTATCTAATACGTTTATGTTTATTATAATTTCATTCGACAGCGCAATAGATTTTTTTTAGGGCGAGGAAAGGCGGAGATGGGGAAGCGGGGGGCGAAGAGGTAGATAGAGAGAGAGAAAGAGAGAAAGAGAGAGAGAGAGAGAGAGAGAGAGAGAGAGAGAGAGAGAGAGAGAGAGAGAGAGAGAGAGAGAGAGAGAGAGAGAGAGGAAGGAGTGACGCAGAAGAAAATTTGAATCTTTCAAGGATTCCAATTTCAAAGAAGTTAATGCTTCTTGTGAGTCCGCAAAGACCGTATCCCAGTTATATTTTGAAACCTTTTATTCTAAAAGAAATATCGCTCACATATCAGGCTGTACACGTAAAGTTGAAGCCAGAATTAATATGACTGTTTAGAAAATCGTTTCATCTCCTTAGTTTTATGGCCTGGTAAACTTTTTTGAGATGATCCAGATTCCTTAAAAAAAGTTTAAAAAATTAGAAAAGTAGTTTTTCTAGATGGAGATCAAAAGAGAATCTTGTTTCTGATTGCAGCGTGTTCTATTACTATGGGATTTCTTTAATATCGGAGCAGCTGCCTGCTGGAGTCCTTGTCAGAGTAGCTCCAGCCGCTAAAACCTTACTTTATTAATCACTGTTTAAAAAGGTTTTTTTTTTCTTGAAGGAAGAAACCGAAAGACCTAAGTGCACTTCTCTTGATTAATTAAATGGTTAGCTCTTCTCCTTCTCCTTCAACTTCTTCTTCTTCTTCTTCTTCTTCTTCTTCTTCTTCTTCTTCTTCTTCTTCTTCTTCTTCTTCTTCTTCTTCTTCTTCTTCTTCTTCTTCTTCTTCTTCTTCTTCTTCTTCTTCTTCTTCTTCTTCTTCTTCTTCTTCTTCTTCTTCTTCTTCTTCTTCTTATTCTTCTTCTTCTTCTTCTTCTTCTTCTTCTTCTTCTTCTTCTTCTTCTTCTTCTTCTTCTTCTTCTTCTTCTTCTTCTTATTCTACTTCTTCTTCTTCTTCTTCTTCTACTCCTCCTCCTTCTCCTTCTTCTTTTCGTTCTTCTTCTTCTTCTTCTTCTTCTTCTTCTTCTGCTTTTCCTTCTTCATCTCCTTCTCCTTCTTCTTTTCGTTCTTTTTCTTCTTCTTCTACTTCTTCTTCTTCTTCTTCTTCTTCTTCTTCTTCTTCTTCTTCTTCTTCTTCTTCTTCTTCTTCTTCTTCTTCTTCTTCTTCTTCTTCTTCTTCTTCTTCTTCTTCTTCTTCTTCTTCTTCTTCTTCTTCTTCTTCTTCTTCTTCTTCTGCTTCTCGTTGCTCTTTTGCCTTCTGATTGTCTATGGCCAGCAAGCTAGAGAGTCTTCAGAAGGAAGTTTCTGTAACACATTCCTGCTATTGTGGTTTGTGATCAGCAAGTGCCTTTAGGCCTCACCTTTGTAACTTTGCTGATAGTCAAACCGGCGTTCGAATTTCTTTCCAGGCTTCAAAGCGAGTGCTCTAGATTTCTAGTCTTAAATTTTCCTTGTCTTTCAGTACTCGTTGGCAGTGATTAGCTTTAATCCTCTAGCCAATATTTCTAGGAAATGTTAACCAGAAATCTTAATTTATACCTTATTATTTGTTTTGTTTTGTTTTTTGTTTGTTTTTTTGCATTATTTCCTTCTTTTTTTCTTCATTTCGTCTTTATCGATCGAC
This sequence comes from Elysia crispata, assembly GCA_033675545.1. NCBI lineage: Eukaryota > Metazoa > Mollusca > Gastropoda > Plakobranchidae > Elysia > Elysia crispata. The sequence continues at coordinate 365,662 of JAWDGP010007247.1, read as the reverse complement.
TCGTGTGCGATATAATGAGGAGTTTTCTCCGCACCGAAGCTCATTACCTGTGATTAACTTTTATCGATTGAGGCTGTCACTCTAATCGCTCGTGCCTTGGGCACAGTGAAGCGCCGTCGAAGACATTTTGCCATCCTTTTTTCCGCGGTCTCCTCCAAAAACATTCAACGTCCAGTGATGAAGTTTACTAAATTTTGGTCTACCAAGATCAGTATCCCACACAAAATGACTTACTTTAAAATTCATTTTCTCTGTAATATTGTCTAAGCAGTTGCACGTTTTCACATTGTATTGGAGCACTTTGCACCATACAGGTCGAGCATTACATTGTATCTGTAACGGGTTATAAGTGAGTACGAAGATCAAAGAAGTGTGCTATGTTGACATTATGTATCATATGAAGACCGTCAATAATTTCAGTACTTTGCATGTTCTGAAACATTTTAGATGATTGTCAAAATGGCTCATCCCCGTTTCTATGTGATTATCATCGCTTTTTTTCCCCCTTGGTTTATCTTCTTTATCGGATACCATCATCAGATAAGAGCTGTTTGGTCCGAACGAAGCAAGAAATTTCACCCGATGTTCCTCGTGGTGTAACACTTTGAAACAAAAGTACTATCACCTTATATCTCTTGCTACCTGATATTTTTAACAACAAAATATGCGCTCGCCCGATATCCCTTGTCGTGAAACATCTTGAAACAAAAGCCATTTTTGAGTGCGTCGTGTTACATCCTCAAAAACAAGTTGTTTCACCTGATAATCCTCGTGTAATATCTTTAGCACAAATAATATTTCATCCGATACCCCTCGCCGTATCACATCTTGAAAATAAAAGCCGCTTTACCTGATATCTCTCGTTGTGTAACAATCATCTTGGGGGAAAAAAGCCTTCTCGTCCGATATACCTTATATCATATATTTAAAAACCAAAGCCATTTCACAAGATATTTCTGGTGATACATGTACTGTCTTGGCAAAAAAAAAAAACAAACAAAAAAAAAAACTGTTGACACATAGATCGAAGCCCTGATATTACCGCTAAATGTAAAAATGTGCAAGTAAAACTTTTCAATCAATCAATCCATCGATATTTTTGGAGACCATATCTGCTCTGTGAGTTATCGCTTCCGAGATAAAACTAAACTGACCCTACCCTCCCTGTTGCTAACACTGCAAGATGGAACAGAATCTATTTGATACTGTCTGAGCTGCTGCTTAACGTCATCAGATACCCTCCCCTTGATATTAAAAAAAAAAGTGACTCGGCCTTCCCTTCGGATGTTTGGTCTAATCTTGCTTGTTGCCTGATGTGACCAGATAAATCAAGGATTTGACCACTTGGTCTAAACTGGCCCCGATGGACACATTTTCAGTCTTTCGTATACACGGCGCCGGTGGGCGGGCGTTCAAACAGACCCAAGACCCAAGCAGGCCGTGATTTGGCAGACAGAAGGCAGCGTTTACTAGCCGGAATTCGCCGATTGTTCACCCAGACAGACACAATCGATGAGAAATTACGTCTTTTGACGTACTAAACATTCCTAGGCTGTGTCCTTCTTTTCTTCTTACATTTTTGAATTGTGGAAAATTGAAAGTAAAACGTAGTTTACTGTCTCAATGTGCCTTTCCTTTCTTCCATTTTTAAGTCTTAGTAAGCGAATTATGGTCAAATTAAATCGAAGTAATCCTACCGGATTGGATCTCATCAGCTCTGTCGAAGAAGGAGAATCAATACTGGAACACGGCTAATTCTGTGCTATTTAAATCCCCTTTCAAAACGCTCACTGCACGGCTATAAGTTCACGCAAAAAAAAATGACAGTAGATGGGCTGCTTTGCAGAAATTCACTTTAGTTGTACTACATGATAATGAGTGTTAAGAAGCAATTTGAAATGGATCAGTATTTTAAGAAAGTTCTTTTAAGAAGCACTTTTTGCTTGTTTGTTTTTTTTTCTTTCTTTTACCTCCCTGCTGGATGGGAAGTAAATGTTTACTACGTTTGGACATTATATTATGATTTTTTTTTTTTTTTTTTGTGTGTTGGATTAATACATCTCTAGTATTAAAGTTAGAGCCTTTAATGTTGATCGATTTAGGTTCTTCATGTCAAACGCTGTGGTGAGATGCGTTAGCTACAGTACGGAGCTGCCCTCATCCACATTCAGACTTCTGTGTTATCTGAATCAAGGAATGTGCAGGCTCAGAATTTGATAAGTAAAATAAAGTTCTTTAGTAAATCCAGAGGTCAAAACTGAAACAATTACGTCGGGACATGCGCATGTGTAGGACCAACTTATTTGGATCTGGTGGAGCAGTGATTCTATTTTCAGCAACAGAGTCGGATAGATAGTGAAGAAGTGCAACCAACAGCAAAGCCAATAAGGATAAATCCAATACATCCTCAGCTCCTCCGCATGTCGTTCTTTGACGTGCGCTTATCAATCGAAATATACTGTATGTTATAACCTCCCACCCACCCCTTTTTTCCTGCCCCTCCTTCACCTTTTCGTGAAAAAAAATAATTCAAATGAAAATGACGCTAAAGAAAAATATTACCCCTAAAATCTATAGTTATCTCCTGTGGAGCAATAGTCTTATCTCAACAGCGTGGGAATCCTTTGGGTTTTTGTCGCCAAATTTTGCGTCTACATTTGGGAACCGTCAGTAGATCTAGCTAGATAGATGGAAATGCCCATGGGTCTACGCACGATCCTTATTTAATTACATTTTCTACTTAGGCGTGTTTGAGTTGTGGTGGAGACGATTCTCTTATTAGGGTCCAGCATGTAGGCGTGGCGGACCTGCCCATTCCCTAATGTCAACTGTTGATGGCCTGTGTGTGGCCGCCAGGGTTCTCTTAATATACTGCTGGTGGCAGTGCTATCGATCCTGCAGACCGAAGGAGAAATCATTTGTCACAGAATTTCTTAGCTCCTTCATCGCGCTGCTGTCGCATCAGACCCAGCTGTATGTCTTAAGGCTAACATTAACAATTCGTAATAGTATTGCGAATAACTCTGCAGCTCATCCGTAATAATAGTATTGCGAATAACTCTGCAGCTCATCCGTAATAATAGTATTGCGAATAACTCTGCAGCTCATCCGTAATAATAGTATTGAGAATAACTCTGCATCTTATTCGCAACAGTATTGCGGATAATCCTGCACTGTTATTCGTAATATGATAGTATTGCAGAAGTCTCTGCAGCGTTAATTAATCACAATGGTGTTGTGACTGCTTATTCCTAGCCCCGGCCAAACCTGTTAACGTGCAGCATTTAGAGCAGTGCTCTTACAAATTTCGGTCTCAAAATTGTTGTCACTTGGGTCCTCTCAAATTTATTTGCGGTTGGTCATTATAATTCTATCAAAATATATGCCGCTAAAATGGTAGATCTGTAAAGTTAACGAAGTTCAGATCAAGTATAAGCGAATCCTGATCAAATTAGTAGGTCTACCAGCTATGTCGTGCGAGGAAAGTAGAACAACATTTATAGGCTTACTAGTACTATAATCAGTATTAGAGTAATGTCAGGATTTGCATGGAGTCATTGACAGCCAAATCATGTTTGAACGCGCTTGTCTAGGTGCGCATTTCCTTTTTAGCAGCCAGCTACATGTTTTGATCTGTCTTTTGAATTCGGATAAATTTCTCCCTTCTCTCTCTCTCTCTCTCTCTCTCTCTCTCTCTCTCTCTCTCTCTCTCTCTCTCTCTCTCTCTCTCTCTCTCTCTCTCTCTCTCTCTCTCTCTCTCACAGCAGTTCCTTCTAGTACTCCACTCTAATTCAGGACCCACGGTTTTATGCACCGTGCATATTTTATGCACATTTTGTATAATTTATCAAATTTTTTTTTGCCATATTCTATGCAAATTTTGTATAATTTGTTGATATTTGGGCACTCTTTCCTCTATGTTTTTAACAGGATTTGGAGCTTTTTTGCATAATTTTAATTTTTCGAAAAAGGGTTATATAATTTTCTGTTAACTCTTGCACAAAACTGTGGGGTCATGATATTGATTCGAAAAGGGAAAAAGGTGCCGTTGTAAAGTTGAATTTATCTGTTGTACTAGCTTAAAATTTTCCAAGATATACTCTATGAACAACTACATCAGATTTATTTATTTTTTAATTTCAATAAGATTCCTATCAACCTTTTTCTATATAAAAAAAGGCGGCTTTGTCGGGCTTTTATGATGCTTTTAACGATGAAAAAGACTACAATGGTGTGCAGAATGTAAATACCAGCTATGCTATTTGAACAGAAGCGATCAACACACGTGACGAGGGAAAAATCTTCCCGCTATAAGATGTAATGAAAGCTTATACCCATTTTTTCAAGTGACAAAGAAAATGTTGCGGCAGTACAATATTTTCTTTTTAAACAATATTTTACTTATTGCAGGATATATTGTAAGGTATTATTCAGCAATTTGCAAGCCATTTGATATTTATCATAACTTAAAAGTCTTCTGAACGCGATGGTTGTTGTCCCTAGCATTAGTTAAAGCAGCTGTGCCACTTCCTTTTTTATTTTATTTTATCTACTTCTACTGCTAAAATCCTTTTTTTTCACCCTGGCTTAAATGAAGAATGCGTGCCAATGTATACAGGGAAACGAAATTAATTTTTCATATGTTGACAGGACTCCTACTTTCTCTCAATTTTTAACAAATGGAACACCAGAAAACCAATTAACATACAGCCTTGCTTTATCGAATCGTCTGTGATGGATATCTTGGCTGAGATTTAGAGAAACGTAGGTGACAAGGGGACGTCAGAGTTCTTTTCATACAAAATGCTAGCTGTATGGAATAGTGCAGTCGGGATGGATGTGACGTAGTGGAACTTTAGGCATTATAGGTTCTGTTAAGGATAATGGTAGTCTTTCAAGTCGAATAATTTATGGTCACACACGGCAAAAATCGAGAAAGGTGAGGCCCAACTTATATTGAAATCCCTTGAGGTTCTCGAGGCGCTCATCAGGACTCGAACGCTTGGTTGTGTATGAAGAACTAGGTACATGTGACATACTATAGCACCGTCCTTGCCAGCACGGATCTGCAACCAAGAAACAGAGGTGATCTCATCGTAGTCATAAAGCATTATATCCATGATCTATTTTGCTATCCGTCTGTCTGTCTGTCTGTCTGTCTCTCTCTCTCTCTCTCTCTCTCTCTCTCTCTCTCTCTCTCTCTCTCTCTCTCTCTCTCTCTCTCTCTCTCTCTCTCTCTCTCTCTCTCTTTTGTTTGCCTTCGACTTTGTCGAGAGTAGCATCAGTTGTTATAAAGTTGCGAGTCGCTGATGTAATTCTTTAGGTCAGAACAGTCCCATTTGGGAATCGACACCGCGCGAGAAAATTGTCAAAGTGATTGCTCTCAATAAAGAGAGTCGCGTCCTGGGTATGAACGTAGGTGATTTCTGTTTGTGTCTGTCAGCCGGGGCTATAATGAATCTACAGAGGACTTGGCCTCCTGTGGGAGAGAAAAGGGCGGACACCTCTTTTTCCCTTTTTGGTGCGCGCAGCTTTTTGTCAGCCAAAAAACACAAGAAGTTCAAATTCTTGTCGCAAAGATGAAACGATCATATTATTGTCTCATCCCACTCAAAGACGCCATGAGTTGGCTTCCAATATCTCTGAAGAGTAATAAAGTAAGTACAAGGCGCAGTCTTGTCTAACTAGTGTATATAAACCCTCCGAGGGATTTCACCGCAGTCTTTGATGGAGTGCGACATCAGTCGCTGGTCCGATTGGGATGTGGGTCACAATGTCCAAGAGGATGATGCTCGCACGCCATTGTCTTGAGATGCCGCGTCACCGCGTTACATTCCTGGAGAATATAAACTCATCTCTGGTGGTCAGAATAATGGGATTTCAGCTCCGCCTAGGGATTGGAGGGAAAATCTGAAATATTTACTTCGCATTGAACCCTACCGTCCCTTCTGTGGCCGGTTGACGCTGAAGTATGATTAGAAAAGCCGTTAACCTATTTCGTGGACACATAGTATGGCTGATTTGTAGGCTTCTTTTTTTTTTTTTTTGAACTTTCGGGCTCTAAGGTTTGTGACTTTCTTTTGCAACTCACCTTGTTCCATCTCAATGACTCTTGGATCATCCGCCTTTGTTGACGGAGTTGTGAAGTTGTTTAGGTCTCCATCGTATTCATGGTTTATTATGATGGACCATCAGTCTTTCTGGACAGAATATTGAGGTTGTTTAGGTTGTTTCCATTCTATACAGGACAGGTTCTCTGCGTCAACCCTGTCTTCCTGTGCTTTTCCGCTCCTTACAATGAAAAGTGCAACATTTAAGTGAGTCGAGTTAGTTTTAAAAAACTGCTCGAAGATGAGTGGTGATTACGATGAAAACAGCCGGACTGGCGATTACGATGTAGAAGTCAAGGCATTTAAACAATCTCTCTTCTGTTCATTTCTTTAATTTGGTACCTCTGAAATCTAACTTACACTCAGAGTAAGTCTGTAGGAGACTTATGTTTGAGCGTTTCAGTGTATTAAAGCATCGCTGAAGACAATACACCTGTTTTAGATTTTGATTTCTCCATTTTTTTTTTTTTTTGAGCCATGTCATTCCTGTGTTTAATCAGCGTTTAGCCTGTGACGTAAGGACAATCCGCTCTGATTCGCCGCTTATTGCAAGTCCTCTATTGTTCTTAAAATTTGCGATTCCCTAAACCCTCAGAACATCGACTGGGTGGTTTGATCTCTCACGCCAAAGGCGGTGCTCTGCACAGACCCAATCCACTACTCTGACCCCCTTCCCGTGTGTTAGCTAAGACGGGTTGAACGTGCATCTATAATGCATTCCTACCTATCAGTGCCCGCTGCAGGCGCCGTGTGGCTAGATAGCTTTCAAATTACTCCTGCCGTTATTGGTGGTAAGATGGAGATAAATGACTGCAAGGCAAGATGGCTGCCGTGAGGACACCCCGGGGAGACATTAGTCTGGTCTCTGTCTAGGTCACCGAGATGGAGATGGATCGGTTCGGAGAGTCTGCAGCGCCACAGCTTTATCGGTTCCGCTCCCGTGGTGGTTTTTTCCATGTGGCTGTGCACTCTTTGCATGAGTCGTCACTGGGTGCTATGGTCGGGCGTATCGCCAATGCTCGTGTTGTAAAGTGATTACCCACAAGTCGTCATCTGCAGGATTCGAATTCGGGCAACGCCATTCCTAGTGGATGAGTTGACTTTTAAACTCTTGAAATATTTATATAATTTTTTTTTTAAATGTAGGCTACAAGGGCTTCTGAATACATTTCAGACGATAGTTTTCTAATATTTGGAAGTGTTTTCAGTCGTTCTGCTACATTGGCTGTGACTTAAGTTTTTCTCTTCTCAAAGCTCATGTAATTTTTCTTCTCCTTTTTCTTCTTCTTCTTCTTCTTCTTCTTCTTCTTCTTCTTCTTCTTCTTCTTCTTCTTCTTCTTCTTCTTCTTCTTCTTCTTCTTCTTCTTCTTCTCCTCCTCCCCCCCCTCTCTCTCTCTCTCTCTCTCTCTCTCTCTCTCTCTCTCTCTCTCTCTCTCTCTCTCACTCCACCATCCATCCAACGGATTTCAAAATTGCATCGAGTCCGATGTGATTCTTGTTGTTAAATTTCAAAGCCCAATAATCAAATCCGAGGATTTGATTATGGGCCAGGTCAGATGTCGATAGGGTTTCTCTGCCAGCTGCTGGTTTTCGGGAGCAGCCTGTTATCGGAATGTTGGTGTGAACGCTGTGAGGTGGAGCGAAAGGGCGACACATGAGCTGTCTGTGGTTCTTCCTCTTGTGGACATCTTGATCGATTCTACTGAAGACATTTTTTAAAGCGTTCATTGTTTCATCGCAGCCAGAAGGAGCTGTGTGTTCGGGGAACTTCTTTTATCGATTCTATGTGAAGGTCTTAAAGGGTTGCATCCGGCGTCTCGGTTTTGTTTCGTTTTTTCTTTTCTTTTTTTTTTTTTGTTTGTTGGTTGGTTGGTTGGTTTAAAAAAAAAAAAAAAATTAGCTCTTTTTTGTGTATGCTGATTAACGTTTTTAAGCCAGAGCAAATATTAGAGAACGCATTGCTTATGAGATCGTATGGCTTGCTATTTGATCAGAATGGAATTTAATACGCCTTTGAGTGTTTGCCTGAAGATCTTTGTTGTTTTTCCCCCC
>JAWDGP010007247.1:310000-350000 GCA_033675545.1 Elysia crispata | reverse complement strand
CTGAAATACTGGATAAATTATCACCTACTATGTTGTTATGATTTAAAATATTACTTTCTCAATAAAAGAAGCTTTCTATCTTTTTTATTTATTTATTTTTTTTTTTTTGGACTCTCTGAAATTCCATTAGATTTAAAGAACTATAGCCAGGGGAAAGATTGGTCTATTGAAGACAAAACAGTGAAACTTTTCTTTCAAGTTACGTAGATACCTTCAACGAAAGGGTCCTACCTAATCGGCGAGATTTTCGTTTAGATTTCGTAAAATGCACCAAACATATTACAGTGAATCTCGATAATGCAGATAAATTAATATCCCTTTTAGATGTTTAATCTCATAAGTTAACGAATATCTTTGGACTTAATGGCTGATGGTCCTCTTGGTTTGGCTCAGGTCACCATACCCACAACCTCACCCATTTTGTCGTTTGAAAGTTGAAATCTAATCGTTGACAAGAGGAGGATGCCATGGCTTAATTACCGCCTGTCCTGTTGCTATGGATACCCACCGCCGCGGGTATCTGGTGCTTCCGGTGGAAGTCTCATCGCCCGGGTGTTCTCTGTGCTCTTGACAGGACCAGCCAACCCGTGCGGCGGCCAAGCAAGGGCCCATCTGGACCACTTGTCCTCAGCGCCACTCGCTGCAGATCTAGACGGCTCCTTCACAGTTAGTCTCTCTCTCTCTCTCTCTCTCTCTCTCTCTCTCTCTCTCTCTCTCTCTCTCTCTCTCTCTCTCTCTCTCTCTCACACACACACATACACACACACACCAGCTCTGGGTAAGAAAGCCTATCATCAGTTTGTCTAATGACCAAGGCTGATATGTCACCCTGCTTGAGCCTCCAAAAGGCCTGTTGAACCCTTCTGAGCAGGATTTTAGCCCGGAAATCATGGAAGAATGAAACAAAATAAGAGCGGATGGAGGGGTCTTGGATCTCGTGATGTTCTTGACAGTTTCAGGTGGGGATTTTTTTATTATTTTTTTTTTAAGAGCTGCTTGACACTGAGAGCTGTGTTTCAATATTGAGCTCTTACTCCCTTCATCTTGACCTAAAAATGGGGAATCCGTGGCACGTGGCGAGCCGAACTGGCCACTGGGATTTAAAAAAAAAACAAAAACAAAAAATCTTTGATTACTGGAGAAGATGTTGATCGAAGTCCAGTCTAAACGCGTAGCCGTTTGATTAACTCCACGAAATATTCATATTGACCTTGAACCTGTTATTGACGAGTCATTGCCAACTTTTCCACTTTCAATTCATATTAAAGAGTTTAAAATCATGTTTTATCGTCAAGACTTTAGATAAGTACACATGTACGAAGTTGATGTTGAAGACAAAAGTAAATATCGCCCCCTCGAAAACAATCTCAGATCCCTGCGAAGACTATAGGCTAGTGTTATTTCTTGTTTTTTTTTTTGTTGTTGTTGTTGTTGTTTTTTTTTTATTAAGGTAAAGACCCAAAGCCACCGGGAATTTTAGTCCTGATATTTTGAAAGAGATAAGGGCCACTTAGGTCATGGGTGGACGCCAATTCAAGTGAAGATTTCTATTTACCTTTTTAGGCAGTTTCCTTCTTACCAAGTTGTAAGAAAACAATAATTATTTTATTGCAGATCACAAAGGTGAAGTGAAGCAGCAAAAATTAATTTCCTCTGTGGGGCTCTACATGTTTTAGGGAAGAAAAAAGACACATAGATAGATAGAAGTACAGACAGATAATCCTAGAGATATAGAGTCAGAGAGTTTGAGAGATTAAAAAAATGTTAAATGGAGACAAAGGGGTGCATGAAAAATAAAAGTTAGGAGAGAAATAGGCAGAAAATCAGGGTAATGCAACGAGGAGAAGATAAGGAGTATGAGCAGGGCGATGTGAAACAGTGAGACAACAACCGGTGCACACAGTCATTCAGAGAGAGAGAGAGAGAGAGAGAGAGAGAGAGAGAGAGAGAGAGAGAGAGAGAGAGAGAGAGAGAGAGAGAGAGAGAGTGTATGTGTTTGAGATAGAATGGGACATGCAGAGAGGATGGAAAGAAACAGCTGGTAGACATTATTTTACATAGAAATTCCTGACTTGCGTGTGCGAGATATAACATATTACCAAGGCATGATATCCCGAAGGGACCGAACTAGTTCTATCGAAATTTCTCCTTACATATTTCCTATAGTCAGGAACCCGCTAGACGCTAGAGAGACGAGACTTAAACTGGGATTCCAGTTTGGCGGTTGATTCTTCCGACAGTGAGCTTGTCGATTCCGTGTAATTTGAAACATATAAGGAGCAGATAGTGCAAGTTTATTTTATGTTTTCCCCATTTCCTACGCGAAAAAAAAAAAAAAAGAAAAGAAAAAATAATTGCTGGTAATAAGTTAGTAAATACCAAACCTTACAATTGCATTGTTTAGTTTGGGTTGCCAACTTCCAACTTTTTTTTTTTTAATATATTTTTCATTGCCAAAAGTCTTCGAGCAAGAGAAAGAGATTGATCATCTTGTTAATGTCGAGAAGAGTATATTGTATTTATAATATGGTGGCGGGTCTGAGAATCTGTGGCTCTAAGGGGACATAAAACAGTTTGGAACTTCCGAGGGCAATGGTCACATTACGAGCTCTCAAAAAAAAATTGTTTTTTATTTTTTTTTTTTTTACTTTTACTTTTTCCTTCCATGTTTGTGAGGTCCACAGAGCTAAGCTATCGTTTGTTTATTAACACCACTTTTTTCTAGTGAATCGGGACCACTCAACTGGTAGGTCTAATAAAGATGGAAGCCATCGATCTCCAGCGTCTTGCCCTACCAATCAAATGGGCCGGGGCTGTTTAGTTTTGGCGTTTTGCCTTTCCAGCTTTCGACTCGGAGCTCATATCTCCCGTCAATCACTCTCTGGTTAGTGTCTAGACTGGTCGCTTCCGCCCGCCAGCCCGCAATCTCGACTTTCTAGGCCTATCTATTGTATGTACCGGATCAACATCAGTCTAGCTTGATGCTATTCTCGCTATTTTTGCTCTCGACTGTGTAGTAGTGACGTGTGTGTGTGTGTCTGTCTCTTTCTGTCTATCTGAGAGAGGGACTGAGACAAAGATGTGTAGGATCGGTAGATAGATTGCACGACAACAGTCTGCAGCACAGACATGCGGAAAGAAATAGAGAGGCAGACAAGAGAGATAAACGGGCATAAGCAGAGTGAGCTACAGGACGTGGGAAAGACGGGACGTAGACAAAGATAAGTACCCAACTGAATGAAGGCACCACTGTGAGAGGAAAAAAGACATACAGATAAACAGATAGATGGGGATGAATACCCGGTGGCCATTAACCCATTATTACCATGGCTTTTTTTTTCTCTGGCTCCAACTGAGGTGAACGTGTGGTAGAGCTATGTCACCAGAACTGAATCTACCATGGATGTGTCAAGGCTCAAATCACGCCACAAGTTTTTGGCGTCGTATTGCCTGGCGGAGTTTATGAGGCTTAGAAGTCTCCATGGGACTTTTTTTTTATTTTCGTAGATCATAGGTCAATAACACCTTTCTTTAATCCTCTCTCTCTCTCTCTCTCTCTCTCTCTCTCTCTCTCTCTCTCTCTCTCTCTCTCTCTCTCTCTATCTATCTATCTATCTCTCTCTCTCCCCCCCCCCTTCCCTCGCTTTCTGTCATTCTCTTTTTTCTGTTTCTCGATTCTTTCTTCACTCTCTCTCCCTCTCCCTCTATCATCCTTTGTTTTCATTCTCTAACCCTTATCCTTTTGTGTCCCTCGTCGTTTTTTTCGTTAAAAGCTACCATCGCAATTTTTAATTTCCGATGAAGGAGCTCTTGTAAATCCCAGACAGTGTTTCATTCCTCAGTCGGATTCGGCGAGAGATGAGATTCCGGCCTTGTTTACCGGCTGGTCGCCCAGCCGTGTACTATGCTCGTATTGTTATGGGTACCGTTACTTCAGCCATCTTTCCCTGTGCCTCTATACTGTGGGAGTTAAGTGTCCCTCCCTAGCAGACGGCCCACGTTTCACGCCTGATCTGTCTCGTTTCCCAGTCGTTATCCTCTCTTATTGATGATGCTGGTCGGCCAGGAACTACGCCTGGCTGACACATACCTGCTCTCCTTTGGGAGAGATGGAGAGAGAGAGAGAGAGAGAGAGAGAGAGAGACAGACAGACAGACAGACAGACAGACAGACAGACAGACAGAGAAAGAGATGAAAGAGAGAGAGACACTCAATGATTTGTATAGAAACATCGACAAATGGAGAGATGTTGGCATTCAGCGCTATTGATTGATTTGATGTGACTCGACCAGCCCAGAGCCATCGTCGATGTCGCAATCCATGTTTTTTGTTGTTTTTTTTTTTTTAAGCCGGCCTTTAAATTCACCGAAAATCGCCCAGCGGATCTTTTCCTTTACCTTTTCATGTCAAACATTTTTTTAACTGTCACGCGTCTAATATTTTTGTTTTGCCTTTGGAAACTTATAACTCACAGTAACTATTTTATTCTCAAGTATGGTTGTGCACATGAATCTTTTTTTTTTAATTCATTATTTATTGACCCATATACGAAGTAGATTTGTTTTCCCATTTCCTGTCGCTCGTCAAGATTGCTGCACATTTCTCCAGATTCAATAATGTCCTAACCGTTCACTCCATCTTGTGTCTTCCACAGCCCGACAATTCGGAAGCAGCAGACTCAGAATACGTGAGTAAAGTGCGTCTGTGTCGTGGTCACCTTGACCTGTGTGGATTACCTAGGCTGAGCAAACGGTGCCGCTCTGCCCTAAGCTATGAAAGAAAGAAAAAAAAAACGCCAATTAAATTCTATTAGGAATTGATGATTGTATCTCTTGATTTGCAAGATTAAAAAAAAAAAAATTAGTTGAATAGGATGATTTTTCTAGCTCAGTATGGCTTTAATGGCTTCATTTTGTCTGTATATTTTAAATTATTTTTGCTATGCTTCAATATACACCAACGCATAATTTGTACTTTTTAGTATTTATCATTGAATTTTATGCATTAATTGATCTGATTCCATTAGGGTTTTTAAACTACTTATTTAGCCGCTAGTCTTTTCATTTTATCGTTTTGCCCTTTTATTTGTTCATTCCTCTAAGTTCGAAGTTCGTAATGCCCTCCCTCTAATTCCCCCCCCCCCCCTTTTTTTTTTTTTTTTCTTCTCTCCCTTGCCAATCAATCTGTCTTTTGATATCCTGCTCTATCTCTCCCCCCCTCGCTTCCTGTCTCAGTATAGCCATCGTTTCTTAATATGGCTACTATAATATGCCAGAATGGCACACAATAAAAATATATAAAAATATATACCTAAATTGTTATTGTGTTAATTTGCTTCTTTTTTTTTTTAATGTTAATGGGCATGTCAATCTTGAATTTCCCCAAGAGAGATGAATAAAATCAATCTTATCTTTTCTTTTCCCCTAGATCTTCTTATAGATATAAAAGTATTGATATAATTGTACATTACGCTACAAGTATCGAAACTTTCCCTGTAGACATTTGATTTAAAAATATGACCAAGTCAATTTTGCATCTAAATTTAAATTAATTGTTTTATACTGCATCATGATCTTTTAGATTTCGCCCTTTTTCTTCTCTTTGTTAGGTTACACTTTAAAGAAAGCACATCTTTGAATTGGGCAAAAAACCATGATTTCGAAATATCATTTAACTATTATTTTACACGGAAAAGAATAGCAAATAGATTATAAATGATTAAAAAAAAAAAGTTATGAAATGCATTTCGGAAATTTTTAGTTTCCTTTTTTCTCCTCTTACCTCCCTCAGCTACGTGCAACAGCCATACTCCTACTCATTTGATTAGGATTTTAGAAGTCTCCTATATTTTAACACCTCCTCACCTTTAACTTTAAAATCAAAATCTTCTTTTCCAACCGGTGTTTTGTTTTTTTTTCAGACAAATGGCGGCGGCGAATGGGAGTACGAGGAAATCTTGCTGGATCGGGTAAGTCACAATCATTACATATTTCTAGATAATTACGCTAGAATCGCCGGTTGCCATGGGGTTAGAGCGTTGCAGCGAGCCGTAAACAAATCGCAAAGATCTTCGCGGGTTCGAGCCCTACACGGTAGGCAGGTGAGTTTGAGTCTCATCTTTGAGTTGCGGCCTGCCCGACGGAGGCTTAGGTTTTTGCTCTGAAAAGGCCTTATATCGCCGTTTTGTGGGTGGCCGACATCAAGTAGTCTTGAACATGACACGCAATTGTTTGCTGTTGGCGCTCAAGTTCGGCTACCAAAGAGTCGTTTCAATAGTTTAGACTTACCTGCTTATCCTGCAGTCGTAAACGTTGGTCCTGAATGGGTTTTATGGCATTTCAGTTTTACTGCAGTTTTAGGTAATGGTGTTTTATAGACTCGCAAATTTCGTTTCTTTTTATGTATACTGGCCTATCCTGAAAGCAGTGTCTCGGTCCGTTTTGAGTTTCTGTGCTTCTCCTGCTGTCGTTAGCATCGTTACGTATAGATTTACAAGGTTATAGTGACGTTTCAGGAGTCTAGTTAAAGTGTACAAAAACGTCTTTCAAGACGAACGTTTCGGTTTCTGAGGCGGTTTTCCTCCAGCGCGGTAGAGGTGATCCTGTATCGCCGAAATTTGGCGCTCGGCCTGTACACTCGTCGTGTTAACCTCTTATCTAAGGAGATCCATAACTGTGCTCGTCTTGAAATCGTCAGGGATTTCATTTCTCATTTCGGGTTCTCTCCGCGGCCTGGAAAGTGTGAGGCGTCTGACGAATTTACCCGTCAGTGTTCTGGAGCTGGCTGGCATCGAACCATTTCCATCAAGATTTGTGTGTGTTATCTTTAGCTGCTGTTAACAGTCTTAATTGAAAGCCCGTCTCAATTTTGCGATGCGAAGTTTTCCTCATGCTTTTCTCGGCGTTGTTCTGACAGCAAGCATGTCTTGGGTTTCTCTAGCTCTGTAGCCCTTGTTTGTTTGGCTCAGCCAGCTGTGCAGGTGGAGTTTCAGCAGCGAGTGCAAGCTTGTTTGAAGGTGAGGTGCAAAATTAGTCAGAAATTGCATTATGAAAGTGTCAGACAAATGGTTTCCTTTTAAAGACATGTTTTATTTTATTTTCGTCGATAGAGTTGGGGGAGGGGAGAGAGAGAGAGAGAGAGAGAGAGAGAGAGAGAGAGAGAGAGAGAGAGAGAGAGAGAGAGAGAGAGAGAGAGAGAGAGAGAGAGAGAGAGAGAGAGAGAGAGTATATATTAGAGATTTAGGCCAATGCTGTGGTAGGAGGTAGAATCGATGGTGAGAATTTCATTTATGTTTGTTTTTTTTTGTTTTTTTTTTGGCTTTTTTTTTTTTTTCGTTCCGAAACATAATTATTCAGTCGTTTTTATGTATTACTATTCTATGTCATTTAATAGTATCCCAGTAAGGGCCAGTCCACCTGCGCTTCTCACGGAAGTGTTGGTTTGAAGGAAAATGGAGAAAAAAAATATATTAAGACCAATGCCATTAACAGTTTTCATCAGCTAGATTAGATCAGCTTGATATGAAAAAGAAGAAAAATGAATTGCGTGCCGTGTTCGCTGGCTTTTTTTTTCCTTTGTGTAATTTGTACCGACTCACTATGATGCTGCAGGTGTATTTTTGCTTTTACATCCTGCTTTTTTATGCTAAGAAGTATCATAATCTCAAAATCTCTCTAGTTTCGAAAGTAGCCGAGACGCTGGTGGATTCCGGAGAATCTTTGATATTGATATAAAAGCTTAACCCTCTTTGCTGTGTAGAATACTGGGTTCCTGACTGTGCTTGACCGTTTGAATTGAGTGACGCCAGAAATTGGCACCTCGTCAAATGAAACAGCTGATTTGAAATGATTGGGTCTGCTATTATTCCCATGATTCGCGCAAAGCGCAATGTTGGCGCTGCACTGTTTTATTGGTTGTAGACGTGTAGTTTTGGTGGAGGGTGAAAAGTGAAGAATAAGAAGTGAGTGTACTTGTCCGGGTAAGCAAGAGCAAGAATTTGGATTGGATAATCTTGAACTAATGATGCGAAGGGCTGGTCTCTGACGCCCGCACGCGATGGATTTTAGGGTGTCCGACTCTCTCTCTCTCTCTCTCTCTCTCTCTCTCTCTCTCTCTCTCTCTCTCTCTCTCTCTCTCTCTCTCTCTCTCTCTCTCTCTCTCTCTCTCTCTCTGTCTCTCTCTTTCTCTCTCTGTCTCTCTCTTTCTCCCTCTCTCTCTCTCTCTCTCCCCCCCTCACTCTCACTCTCTCTTTCTCCCTCTGTCTCTCTCTCTCTCTCTCTCCCCCCCCTCTCTCTTTCTCTCTCCCCCCCCCCCCCTCTGTCTCTTTCTTGTTCTATCTCTCTCATCTCTTTTCACTTCCTTTCCCACTCTCCCACTCACCCTCTCTTTCTTATACCGTGCGATGCGTGTCTTGCGCGTGAGTCATTTAACTCATAGACAGACACAGAAGACTTCCAAATCTTGAGGCCTCGACGACCCCCAGTTTCTCTGAACCGTAGACATTAAAAAAAAAAAAAATATTGATATCTAAATGGACCTAAAAGAGAAGCGGGTTCCGCTGGCCGTGGTAGTGAAGACCTGCCATCCTGAGATCTTCACTAATCCTGCGTCAGAGGTTTGAAATACCCGCAATCGACGAAAGGATATCGAAGCATTATTTTATCTTTTCATCTCAGTCTTGTCTGGCCGGAGTTCTTTGGAAGTACTTGGCATCATCTGGATGTTAGCGATCAAGCACAAGTAAATCGGCGTGTATACTGCTGTTGATGTGGTTGGTGCGTCCCGAGGTTAATAGGAAAGTTAAACATATCTCATAAAAAAAAAAAAAAAGAAAAAAAAATAGTGTGGAGTAGTTTGGATCCTCATTTCGCCCGGCCCTGCCTTGCGAAATATTTTTTTGGTTTACCAAAAAAGTTTCCTGATGTAGATGAACTATGTATAAGAATCAACTCGCTGGCCAATTGCAGTCTCAGTTTGACAGTTTACCTCGTTCGGTTTGTCAGCCACGTTTCAAACTGGATTTTGTTTTTTTACAATTAACGCCGCCCCCCCCACCCCCCCCCCCCAAAAAAAAAAAAAAAAAAAAGCAATTTTTTTCCTCTGTGAATAGCTTCAAAGAGAGATATTTACTGTGCCTTGTTATGACACTAAACTCGCCTAAAACCCAATACACGCACCAAATTAAATCAGCGAGAGAAGATCACAAGTGGATTGGCAAAGATGTGCAATGCAGGAGAAATTGGAAGCAAAGATAAATCAAGTTCATGTGAAAGGAATATGATCGCCAAACCATATCGCATGGAATCAGAGAGGTTAGGTATATCTATCCTCTTTGGTGGAACATAATGGTAATATCCTCTTTGATGGAACATAATGGTAATGAGGAGCAGGCATCGTCCCAGTCGCTTGAACCAAAAGGAAGTAACTTCCCTTTAGCATCAGAGAATGGTGTCATAACCTGTACAATCTCACGACTCACTATCGTTACTGTATTGACAGTGACGACTAAAGCTAGATCTGCACCGCATCACAACTAAGCACGAATTCAAGTTATGGGATCGGAGGGCGGCCAGGAGGATAACATTGTGTCAAGAGCTTGAAAACGTTCCTGCGCAAAAATGTCTGGGAATGAAATATCGACATACAGCACGGAAAAATCGGACTGTTTAACTATGATTTGCAGCGTGATATTCCGATGGTTTGAAGTCTGTTTCTCGCGTTGGGATCAGCTGTAGACAGCACTCCTACAGCTAGTTTCCGCCACACCCAGCCCATAGAAAGAATAAAGCTGACAGTCCAATCGCTTCCTTGGAAAAATATAATTTTTTCTCTGGATTTTAAGTATGTTCGTGCGGAAAGGAAAAGGGGGTGGGAATCATTTTAAACAGAAAGCACAGACAGAAATTAAAAGCATGTTCCATTTCCAGAGCCTCGCGCTTGTGAGCAAAGCTGAGATCATAGGAAGTGCAGAGAAACATTTCACGTTTACGATCTCTTCAGAAACAATTTTGATGGCGCTGAAGACAGACCGAAGGGTAGAGAACACGTTTCTAGACAAAATCTTCACATTTTCCCCCGCCAATCCTGGCTTCTTAAAATTCAGTAGATTGATTTTGCGCCTCGAGTTACGAGGATGCAAGTGATAAACCGAAAGCTCTTTGTTTTATTGTTGTTGTTGTTTTTATATTATTATTATTATTATTATTATTATTATTATTATTATTATTATTATTATTATTATTATTATTATTATTATTATTATTATTATTATTTTTATTGTCACTGTTTCTTCTCCCACACGCTTTTGCTAGTGATTATAATGTAGAATTTTAAGTGTTAGTGTCAAGCATCAATATAAATTTCCGGCTCATGGACTTTAGAGTAGAGAGATTTATTCTTAAAATGAAAAATCAGCTGTACTTTTTTTTTTTTTTTAATTTAGGTACTGTGTACCCTATCCAACAGAGGTAGATAGATAGATAGATACAGAGAGAGAGAGAGAGAGAGAGAGAGAGAGAGAGAGAGAGAGAGAGAGAGAGAGAGAGAGAGAGAGCGCACGCGTTTAACTAATCAAGCCTTCTGTATGGCCATGTCGTTCGAAAATGTCTTAATAATTGCATCATGAGATCCTGTGTTAATATCAAATCAAACGCCTGAGATTGCCTTTTTTTTTTTTTGCTCCAATATGCGTGCGTTTCTAATTCGGCCAACATTTTGTTGCTCATAATCGAGGTTCCTTCGGACTTCTGCCAAGCCTAGTTTATTTTCTCCTGGGACTGAGATGTATCGAGCACGGAGAGAAGACGACGAGAAGAGCTTGGATGGCGTTCTGGGTTGTCGACCAGATGGGATGAACAGCTTCCAGTCGGTCGAGTGGCGAGTGCGTGCTCTCGTGCTGGGCTTTTGTTGCAGCGAGCTGCCGATGATGAAGATGTTCTGGGTTATCTCTTGCTATGCTATGTCGTGGATTGCGATACACACAAGATTGCGTTATTGGAGTGAGAAGGAGAGCAAGAGAGGTGGAGAGGGGAATGTTGGATGTGAGAGCGTGAGAAAGAATGAGATCGAGGGAAGGTGATGCGAGAGAGAGAGAGAGAGAGAGAGAGAGAGAGAGAGAGAGAGAGAGAGAGAGAGAGAGAGAGAGAGAGAAAAGAAGAAGAAGAAGAAGAAGAAGAAGAAGAGGAAGAACGAAAGTTGAATAGTTTTCTTGTTTTTCCCCCCTTCCTTCCCATGCCTTGTTTTCCACACCTTCGTAACCATTATCACCCGTGAATGACCATTCAAAACAATTACACGATATCGCCACTATCTGAGATCGAGGGAAAGTGATTCGAGAGAGAGAGAGAGAGAGAGAGAGAGAGAGAGAGAGAGAGAGAAGAAGAGGAAGAACGAAAGTTGAACATTTTTCTGGTTTGTTGTCTCTCCCCCCCCCCCCCCCTTTACCATGCCTTGTTTTCCACACCTTCGTAACCATTATCACCTTATCACCCGTGAATGTCCATTCAAAACAGTTATACGATATCGCCACTATCTGTGGAGATATATATTTGGCACATGCCTACGTCATGGTAATGGATTCTACGGTGTTTTATAATTACAGTCTCTAAAACCATTCCTGTCTTGAGACTGAAATTTCGATATAAATACCGTAGGTTAACGGGTATACATGCGATAAAGGATTTACGATAAGAGGAAGAGACAGCAGACTGACTCAGTGACTGCAGTCAGGCATTCAAATCAGTTGCCCTCTTCGTTGTCTTGTATTTCATCCAAGAAATCCAAAGAATTTTCTGCTGCCACGCAAAGATAAGTTATGAGTTATATCCGAGTTTAACCCATCCAAAATAAGGTTACTAATGAGTTATATCCGAGTTTAACCCATCCAAAATAAGGTTACTAATGAGTTATATCCGAGTTTAACCCATCCAAAATAAAGTTACTAAAGTCCCGTAAACACAAAGGCTGGGTTGCGTTCGAAAGGCACGGTTCGAATCCCAATCCTTTGCGAGGCCGAGTGTCGAGCTAGGAACACAAGGAACAGAAAACTGATGCTGGTATAGCGCGGACTGCTAGCGCCGATGGCTCATCACCCTGAAATCACATTGAACCGCGTTGACGATGACCCGACTCTTTCGCCCCGTCTCAGGTTCATGTTTAGTTCTGGTGTGGACGAGCCATATCAGCTAACAGTCATATAAAACGGTGAAACCGGGCGTGTGACCAGAGGACCGTCGCCCCAACTTAAAGCAAAGATGAAAGTTCGTGTACAACAGGGTGCTTTCTTGTACGAACCATAATTTAACGCTACTACGTTCTATGTTCATACACCTCTTCAGCCAGTAAAATATGCTAAGATAGTAAAGGTGTCTGCTCTCCGTTCTATGTTCATACACCTCTTCACTTAGTAAAATATGCTAAGATAGTAAAGGTGTCTGCTCTCCGTTCTATGTTCATACACCTCTTCAGTTAGTAAAATATGCTAAGATAGTAAAGGTGTCTGCTCTCCGTTCTATGTTCATACACCTCTTCACTTAGTAAAATATGCTAAGATAGTAAAGGTGTCTGCTCTCCGTTCTATGTTCATACACCTCTTCAGTTAGTAAAATATGCTAAGATAGTAAAGGTGTCTGCTCTCCGTTCTATGTTCATACACCTCTTCAGCTAGTAAAATATGATAAGATAGTAAAGGTGTCTGCTCTCCGTTCTATGTTCATACACCTCTTCAGCTAGTAAAATATGCTAAGATAGTAAAGGTGTCTGCTCTCCGTTCTATGTTCATACACCTCTTCAGCTAGTAAAATATGCTAAGATAGTAAAGGTGTCTGCTCTCCGTTCTATGTTCATACACCTCTTCAGCTAGTAAAATATGCTAAGATAATAAAGGTGTCTGCTCTCCGTTCTATGTTCATACACCTCTTCAGTTAGTAAAATATGCTAAGATAGTAAAGGTGTCTGCTCTCCGTTCTATGTTCATACACCTCTTCAGTTAGTAAAATATGCTAAGATAGTAAAGGTGTCTGCTCTCCGTTCTATGTTCATACACCTCTTCAGCTAGTAAAATATGCTAAGATAGTAAAGGTGTCTGCTCTCCGTTCTATGTTCATACACCTCTTCAGTTAGTAAAATATGCTAAGATAGTAAAGGTGTCTCCTCTCCACGCACAATGCAGGCACAGAAAGGAGAATTTAGGTGAAAATCCATTCGGTCAGATAAGAATTTTTTTTTTATTCTTCATATCGAAACTTATCGTGGGTCGTTTCGAGGTGGGTAAGCGTAATACTATGTTTTTAGAAGAAATACAGCCCTTCATATATATAGGCTCGCCGCCGATCGGAGGTTTGAGCTCTATGGGGGGTGAACTGCCCTTGTGTTGATGAAGGCGAATTTACACCCACCTTGAAGGTTTGTGTTGGTTTTTTTTATTTTTACCGATCTTCGTTTCTGTGGAAATTTGAACGCTTAAGGCCGGTCTCCAATAATCGTCTTTTCAAGGCGCCTATGTCCACCCAGTAAGTGTTTGGCCAAGCTGCCTATCTCCGCAATACCATTATAGCTGCTAACCTTGCCTGAAGCGGAAAAGCCAAACCTGTCTTTCACCTCGCGTGTTTTTGTTATTCTTATCCCGCATGGCATGAAGTGGAGCCGACACGGCGCACGGCTTGCGAGTGACGCTCTCCTTTGGTTTTTACGTTCATTTCAGAATTCAGTAAGAGACAAAAAGATGGATAAAGTAGGAGGGCTTTGGGAATGGCAAACTGGGGTAGGGGAGGGGATGGGAAGGAAGGAAAGAAGGTAATTATTTTAAATAAAAAAGAATTGAAACGTTCATGAGCATCATTTTTTTTTTTAATTAGATTTCCTTTTAGCATCTCTCTAGCGTTGCGCTCCTGAGTGGAGAGGTCTGGTGTATAGCGCTAGGCTCCTTAAGCCAGTTATTGTGCTCACTCTGCGCACCGGGTAAGGCTGACTGAAACGTGAGTAAATCTTTTGCGGCTGTATTTTCTTGAACTCTTAGTTGATAATGTCGTGCCTTTATGGTAGATCTATGATGTTCTATATTCCTATCGAGTTTTTGTCGGGGTTTTGTATATTGTTGTAACGTATCAATTTGTCTTCGCTATTTTTTAGTTTTTATAGCTTTCGCGCCTTTTTATCTCGCGGAATGATAAGCATTCAGTTGCCGACTCTCACTGTCGATTATTTTAATTCTAAGCATCAGATATGGGTTGTGAGCAGGATTTTAGAGTCCTTGTCGAATAACCAGTCTACTACAAAAGTGATAAAAGAATGACCACTAATGTCTAGTAGGACTTGACTGTCCCTGAGAGAGGCGACGTTAGCGCTTTACTGGTTTAATTCATGAAATCTGTTCATTTCATTCAGTATAGGAGAGGTGTGAAGCAAGATGATCGTGGGGAGAGAAAAAAAACAACAACGTGATGCTCGTCCAGGGATAACACGTGCAAAGCGGATCCCGAGAGTGTGTAGATGCTGAAACGAATCGCCGTAACTCTTTTATTTCGATCTCAACTGCGTGGGCCGGTTTTGCCTCCCTTGTTTTATTCTTCTCTGTTGTTTACCGTGTGTCGCTAACTCAATCATTCATAATATATAGTCTGTATTTACCTATGCGAAGTGAGCCTGTCGCGGTGGATGGAAGGCCGCTGTTTGTAATAGTTTTGTAAGGAGACATAGTGGCGTGGTGTTGTTGCTGTTTTTAGTGTCGTATAGCGTCCAGAGATAACAATTTTCACGATGTGAAATCGGATCAGCCATTCCGGGAAAAGATTGTTTTTAGCGAAGAGACTTAACATCATTTAAAACACTCTTGGACGGCTTAATTTGATGGCGTTGAAATAGGCTTGAAATGGTTTACTCTATCCATTATTGAAAGAGTAAATTGAGAGGAATGAGTGAGGGAGGGATTTTATCGTGGTCTTGTTCTAGAAAATTGGCTCTCGCATCGGGAGACCAGGGTTTGATTTGGACTCTGGTCGGACAAGTTAAGATATTGAGTAGATTTCTTTATACGAACTCGAAGGTTTTTACCTCACCTCAGATTTTTAACTACGGTATAACTTTTTTATTTTTAAATAATCTGGGAAAGCGTGCTAGAATGACGCGTTGTTTCTAATGGCATCACCTCTAGCTCTCTGGTATAAAAGAAGCAACATATTGGTTGTGGTCTTTGAGGGCTTGAAATGCAAGGTGGAATTAGTGCTGTATACACATTCATTTTTAAGTACTTCTTTAGACCTAAATAATATCTGGCAGTTTTAAGGATTTTTTTCCCAGTTAAATTTGCAATTGTGCTACGAGAGACACATGCAGTTAGTATGAACTGGACATGAAACAGAGAAGACGGAGAAAGATTTGATAATCAAATGTTGCAGATGGGTTTTGTAATTCAAAACCTTGTACGCAGACTTATGTTGTTGGTTAGAGATTCCTTGCAAAACTAAACATTTCTTTTCCTGGTTAGGAAAATGAGGGGATTATTGATTTATTTAAGCTACCAACCTCTTCTTATCATGTTTTGCTTTGTTTCCTTCATTTGATTTCGTGGTTGAACAATTTGAACCAAAGTTTTCATCATGGTCACCAAGTTACGGTTTTGGGCTGTAACAGATAAGCCAGATAAGCGAGTTGAGAAAAGATTCTTGCAATGGGGTAAGACTATGTCGGACTGTGCGTCCTATTTTTACTGTCCGGAGCTGCCAACCTCTTGTTATGTTTTTGTTTTCTTCATCTGTTTGTGGTTGAACAATTTGAACCAAAGTTTTCATCATAGTCGCCATACGATTTTGGGCTGTTACAGATAAGCCAGATAAGCGAGTTGAGAAAAGATTCTTGCATTGGGGTAAGACTATGTAAAACTGCGCGTCCTATTTTTACCGTCAGGAGAATCCTGAAATCGTCCAAGGGTACCGACTGATGGTTATGGTACCAGCCCAGATCAGTCACGGTGGATTTAGTCCAGAGATCATCAATGTGACCATGTTGAGAATAGCGCAGTTATTTAGCATTATACTTATACAACGATCGCTATTCCAAGACTTTTCCTTAGTTCTCTTTGTGTCATCACCACGATCACTGTGAGTTAACAGTTATGGTTGTTGGTTCGTTTGTCTAAGGATATTGCCTAGAAACAGCCCATGATATCCAGCTATCGGTTCGCAATGCACCAAGGGGTCCATCTGGGGAGAAATAAAATTCGCTGCGTTGAGATTCATCGCGGCAAAGTATGCACATGTCTTTTTCGTTATTTGTGGACGCATTGCGGAACATGTGTCATATTATGGTTAAAAAAAAAAAAAAAAAAAAAACAACGCTCAGCGTCCTCCATTATGTCACTTTATAGGACTTTCGAACCCTCTCGATGGAGCCGTTTGTAGTTGAGTCCATGTCTGATTTTATTCAGGTCTGCCCTGCTTGGAGAGACTGGCGATTTCTGCGATCTATGTACATGCTCATTGATTTAGCACCCGTGTTTCTAAGCAAGACATCCTGGTCCTCCATGGCTAAGTGTAGAATCTCACGAGTTTAGAGAGAGAGAGAGAGAGAGAGAGAGAGAGAGAGAGAGAGAGAGAGAGAGAGAGAGAGAGAGAGAGACACACACACACACACACACACAAATATGTGCAAGGAATTGGAGGAAAGGCGAACAATCGATCGTTGGCTACAACACAATGCTCATCTCTCAGATCTAAAAGAAATAGTCGCACCTGGCTGTGGCCATGCCATCCAGAAATGCCATGGAGGCGGGTTTATTGTCATTATTAACTGCCTGTTATTTTTTTTACCTGCTCACCCATATTATTTTCTTTTTGTGTGTCCTCTACCAGGGCAACTCGGGTCTCGGCTTCAGCATCGCCGGCGGGAGTGACAACCCTCATATCGGGGACGATCCCAGCATCTTCATCACCAAAATCATTCCAGGGGGAGCAGCGGCAGACGACGGCAGGCTCAAGTGAGTAGTACTAGGAGTGTGTGTCGTCGGTAATTGTTCGTCAAGGCTGACACAAGAAGTTCGGTACACCAGATTTAGTAGGCTGCTTGTGCCTTAAGGTGGAAAGGTGGGAGAAAAAATACTACGGTAGTTATCCTTTTTTCAACTCCATAATCACAGTAGACTCCCATTCTATACCAGTTCCTGGCGCTCTCTCTCTCTCTCTCTCTCTCTCTCTCTCTCTCTCTCTCTCTCTCTCTCTCTCTCTCTCTCTCTCTCTCTCTCTCTCTCTCTCTCTCTCTCTCTCTCTCTCTCTCTCTCTCTCTCTCTCTCTGTCTGTCTGTCTCTCTCTCTCTCTCTCTCTCTCTCTCTCTCTCTCTCTCTCTCTCTCTCTCTCTCTCCCTCCCTCCCTCCCCATCCACCTACCCCTCCCACAAAGTTGCTCTTCCAAGTCCTCTACACTGTCCTGTAGATCCGGCTTTTGTCTTCCCGCCCACTCTCGCCAAGTTCAACTATTCCCTCGTTACCCGCCTTACTGTCCTTCCCGCTCCGCCTTCCACTGCAGCCCCGCCGTAAGAAGCTTCACACCTCAGACTAATTACTGACGTGCAGTCTTATGAATAATTAACTCTCCTTAAGAGGTGGAGGTGTTGGGAACTAGAGTGTCCTCGATTGGTCTGGATAGTGTATTGCGTGTGTCGAAGGAATCGGGAGTTCGTCCTCGCCCTCTTATATCACCGGCTGGTGAGTGAGAGCACCGCTCTCTTGGGTTGGTCCACAGAAACTATTTGGAGAGGCGTCTTTACTTCAGTAAAATGATGATGGCTGTAATGTAAACTCTACCGCGAGGGCTGTAACCATTTTTTTTTTTTTTTTTTTTTTTTTTTGGGGGGGGGGGGGGGGGGGGGGGTTTGGAAGGAAGGGAGACGACTATCTTGAGCAAATGCGTCACCTGTTCAGATTTCACTTGACATACATCAAACGCACATGTGGACGCTCTTGATTCCCTCCAAAGAATACCCACACATGTCATGATCTCGACCGCTTTAGATCTATTCGTAATATATATTTTTTTTCTCCGTTATTTAAGTCTGTCGCGGCGTAAAGGCTGTTTGATGCTGCTTCAACGCATTTCAGTGTATGAAGCAAAAGTTTATGTTTCGCCAATTTTTTCCATTGAAATAAAATAAACCCAACGTATTTTAAATTTAAATGTACGTTTATACTCCCATGCCCTGTGATTAATCAAGATTCCAAAGAGAATCACTCCAAATTCTTTCTATAGCTGTTGCCTGGTCGCTCGTGCTTCCCTCTTATTTAGCCAAATAGTGACGTCTTTGTGTCACACGCCCTGGTTTCGCCACATTGTTATAAAGGTATATGGAGTTGCAATCCATGCGGGCCTTGGAAGATGACAAGACTTTCATTTGTAATAATATGCACCAACATACCGGATCTTTTTCCAATGTTAAGACCGGATCTAATAGGTAATTAGATTTTAATCTTTAACCCGTAGTGTTGTCCTGGACCAAAAATGATCTTATGATTTTAACTGTAACTTCGTTTAGAAAATTCAGATCGGTGTTAACCAACCTAGCTCTTCGTCTTCGTCTTTGAATGTCTGTCTATTGTGAACGCTTATCTTGTGATTTAATTGAAAACTACGCCCGTACAAGTTATGGGCAAAATAACGCACAACGTTATACCTGCCATGGCGCTGTAGGGATGGAATCCAACTAAACTGATAACTCTTTCTTCCTTAACATAACGTCATTGTTTTTCGTATCGAGACGTTGACATGCTTGGTTTCTGGTGAGGTGGGGGCTGGGAAAAGGGCACATTGATTCCCTTGAGTAGTGCTTTTGAAAGACAAAGCTGAAAGATTAATATTATCTAAAGGATGGGTTTTTTTTAATCATACAAAACAAACCCATAAATGATATTTTTTTTCTATTAAGATTTTGAAGCTGAACAGTATATACCAGAAGTAGACCAAAACAGGTATTTAACCTCAAGACGTGCAAACTTTGTTGATTGGTATAACTAATCCATAACACCCTGATCTTAGTCCATCTTACATATCAAACTTAAGCGACCGTCGAATAGGGCAGAAATGAAAAGATGAGATACTAGGATCAACGACTCTGTGGGTCTCAACTCCGTGCGAATACCAGAGCGAACGCTCTAACCTCTCAGCCACCGATGCTGCTTGACTACCGTATCGCTATGCATGTTCTCATCAAAAAAATACTTGTTTTCATAGTTGGTTCAATACAGCGCTTTGCTTCATCTATACAAGGTTTGTTGTTTTTGTTGTTGTTGTTTTTTTGTTGTTTTTTTTTTTTTTTTGTAAAAGTTTGAATTGGGTTTTCATTAATCGCTTTTTTTTTTTTTTTTTTACACAGAGCCATTGTACATTTTCTCTCCCGTCTTGTTTCGTTTCTTTTCTTTTTTTCTTTTTTTTTTTTTGGCCTTTTATTTTTGTAGATCTATTGAGTTCGTGTTGCGGGTTTTTTTGTGGTTGAGCGGACATTGAAACCCGGCAGATCCAGCGTTGCGGAAGCGGCAGAAGCCCAATTCGTGACGAAATTCCTCACATCGATTAGGATTCGCATTTCCTGAGATAAATGTTTAAACGGCTGCTTGCTTCCTGAGTGTTGCGCTTTGTGGAAAATTTCTTTTCACGTCGTGATGGGCAAGCCTTTCTCTAGCAGTGGGCGGTCGAGTAATTCATAGTTTTGAGTCGGAGGTTTTTTTTTTTTTTTTTTTTTATTCATTTATTTATCTTTCGCTGTTATTATTATTGTTGTTGTTGTTGTTGTTGTTGTTGTTGTTGTTGTTGTTGTTGTTGTTGTTGTTGTTGTTGTTATTATTATGTCCAAACTCTAAACTCTTGTACATTAGAGTTTTGACATAAGCCCAGAACGCCGGTTTGTGCAGTGACATTTTGCGCTGTTCCATATTTGATAACTAAAGCGAGGTAGCCAAATTGGAACAGAGGGAATCGTTTTATAATTTGTGTGTGTGTGTATATATATATATATAATATATATATATATATATATATATATATCATATCCGGGTGAGAACCAGAATGAGACAACCCTTGCGTTTGACTCCTGGAGCTTCCCAGTGGGATGTTTGTGAGGAGGTATTGCTGGGTCAGAGGAAGAAACTCCACAATTGATAATTATAATTTGTAGCTAGCCAGCATAATACATAAATTCACAGGTAACATAGCCTAGAGTTGTGTCGACTTTTGGACAAATAATCGATCTTTTATTAATGGTGCGTAGAAGTCTCGCCATAATATTGTCATCACAGAGAAATGTCACAGACGAAATTGATCGACGATAATAGAGCACAGCCGCTGGTCTGGATTAATGAGCGTTTGATCCGCCGCCCTCGTTTTCCAAACATCGCGAGTAGTGTATACATAAAAAAAATGTGTGCAGCCCGTAAAGGCCAACCGAGGAATCAGAACAAAATGGAGCGATTCCACCGAGTCCACTTTTGGCAGAAATTATTAGTCTTTTGTCGTTTCTATTTTTGTAGGCGTAATTTTTTTTTTTTAAATGTCGATCCTATTCCGCTGGCGGACCATCCTGTTGAGTGGAAGAGAGTATGACAGGAGAGTGATAGTGAGATTAAACTGGCTCGCACTCGGGTCCGCCCGCCACACGTTCATCAGATGAGCTTCTCGAACTCGGGAGAGGTTTTACTCGACTCTTTGGATGAGCCATAGCTTTGTTTGAAGCTGGTTTTAACGAGACCACAATAACTTGTATCGAGTGTAACGTTCAGAGATCGACAATATGTATATATATATATATATATATATATATATATATACGGTAGCGATGTCCACCAAATGTGTTTTACTTTTTTCAAAACGGTCAGCTGATGTGATATCTTTATTGCCAGCTTCTGTGAGATTCTAGCTTGCTGGATTTTGTGCCATAGAAAACTCAGTTTCGTGTTTTCTCGCTTCTTACCCGCATGAATATTTATGAAGACGCTGGGTAGATTTTAATTTTTACCAATTGTTAACCATTGTGATCGACCATCCTAGAGATCCCAGAAATGGCCATGTCAAGCAGTAGTCTTGCATATTTTACTGGCCGACTGAAACATTCTTTCACTGAGATAATCAAACTACGTTATTATTTCTATTCCAAACCAAAATGTTTAAAGCTCAAATAGATTAAACACTATTGTTTTTAAAGTTGCGATGTGGCCTCTTTATGTAGCTTATGCGTTTTCGACCACAAAATCTTGAGATACGAGACAATTTTTTAAACCAGAAGTTGCAGGTCTCGACTAAAAAAAAATAATAAATTATACTCGTTGACCGTCCTGCGAAGTAACGTTTTGGAAGCATGATTTTTTTAAAAACTTTATTTCGGTGTTAGGATGAGAATTGGCATTGCGTGGCTCGTGTGAATGGAGTGGACGCCTGAGCCCCACACTGTGTCTCAAGGGTTCAGTGGAGCGAGTTTCGCCCCCCGTCATCGGTCGAGTCTAATGAAACGATACCGTCTGGACCTGCTGGGCCGGCTTTAGCACCTTCTGCCTTCCGGATCAATTAGGACTGGTAGGAGGGGGAAGCCGCTCTCAAGTCGTTCAATTCTAGTGCGGTAGACTGTTCTTTTCTCTCAGTGCGGCAAGCAAGTCCAGCTCGCGCTTTTTCTTCACTTGAGCAACATTCCGAGGGTCTCTGAGAATTTTAGTGTTACAGAGTAGAACACCTGATTTTGATCTTGGCGAGAGGAGATTCGTAATAGAAAAGTCAATGGCGGTAATGACGAAGATGGTTTGCGTGTCGTCACCTTTCATGAGGCTGGCCTGCAGTAACTCTCTATCCGTCTTTGTCCCTGTACTGTTCTATGCATCTTCCACTGACGCGGTCTGTCGCCCTCCCTCTGTCTTTTCTTCCCGACTATCGTTTTGGATGGAATGGCAAAGCTTAATGTGTCATGGCTGTTTCGGTGACTGCCAAAGAAGTATTTCCAGTTTTACTCGATTTGAGTTTTCTAAATCTGAAAAGCCGACATTTAATTTATCTGCCATGTCAAGGATCAAGAAGACTTAAATAATAATAATTGAAGTCCCGTACCTTGCACATTCTCACCGTCTTAGCCGGGAAGGCCGCGGTTCTTTTTACAATCAAAATCCTTTTTTAACATTTCTGGGCTAACCATTTGTCCGAGCCAAATTTGAAGTGGGTCTTAATTGATAACCGCAAAGAATGAAAATACATCCCGCTCTCGAACCATATACTTCAGAATTTAATTGCTTTGCTCGTTAAGTTTTCAAATATCCAAACATAACGTTTGGCTACGACTTTTCCCCATTATTGCAGTTCTGAATGACTCCATTACTTACACCCGTTCTCCCCCCTATCTCCTAGATCTTTTCATGGATACCTATTCTTAGATGGAGATTCCACCGTCAAATAAACCCAGATCTATGTTTGGTCACCGAACTCCTTAGTTTCGGTCCTATGTTCATCCCATTGGGCCATCGACAGAGCGCTATTTTAATATGATACAGAAACTGTCGGAATTGCATCGCCTAATTAAGACTTTAAATTTCCTCTTCATGTAGCATTGCTGTTGATAACTTGTCTTCTTCTGGCAATGTGGACGAGCCTTTTGTGGTGGATCTTTGCAATATATTAGTTGTTTTTTTTTTGTTTTTGTTTTTTTTTTTTTGTTGTTTTTTGTTTAAACTTTCCGTGTGAAAAAGTATTTTTTATCGAAGCAACACACTTACACACTCTCTCTTAAAAGTGTAACATTATTATCGATCCGAAAAATTATCGCCCAAACTTGATGGATGTAATATACGCAAAAGTAATATAAAAGGAGGAGATAGTGATATGACGCAGTCGAGAGTTGAGAGAGAGAGAGGGAGAGAGAGAGAGAGGGGGGGGGGGGGAATTGTTAAACTAAACCGGCTCACCTGGTAAGCTGACTCGCTGGGCTCAAACCGGATGCGATGTCTGGTCGAAGTAGTCAAGCCTGTATAGCAAGAAGTCCCGGGTCTTCCCTCGTACCAGACGCCGAAGATCCTCTGCCGGTTTCAAATTTCTATCAATTTAATAAGGGCTGAGAAACTGCTCGTCTGTCTCCTGGTCGTGGGGACTGAGGGGGCGGTGGTAGCGGCAGCTCTAACTATGTGAGGCTCAGGTGCAGTGGAGAGATGGACTGCTCACTCTTTCTATATTCCATCTAGTTTCTCTCTCTCTCTTTCTCTCTCTCTCTCTCTCTCTCTCTCTCTCTCTCTCTCTCTCTCTCTCTCTCTCTCTCATATTATTTATCCTTCCGCCCCTATTTTTTTTTTTCAAGTAAAGCTGGCAATCTACTATTTCACTAATCTTGTGTGTATTTAGATCTCTCACTCTCTCACTACCTGTTGCATGCAATACAGGCTTAAGATAGGGTTTTTTTTTTTTCGGAATGAAGTCAGTTGTTTGCTACTTTTTCTTAATTGAGCATTCACCTTTTTTTGTTCATGTGACGCCGGCGACCTACTTTTTAACTGCTCATGTAGGTGCTGGGCTCACTCACTCCTCTTACTCCCTGTTGCATGCAAAACTGGCTTAAGACAGTTGTTTTGTTGTTTTTTTTCTCTAAAAGATTTCAGTTTTCTGTCCCAGATTTTCGCCCTTCGTCCTTTTGATCGCAACCCTTTTGTCTGGCCCACAGGTCTTAGCGTTTCCGTTTATGAAAGACTTCGTTCTTGGTATTTGGTAAAAACGACGGAGCGTTGTAAGGTTGGTCTGGTTAGGATTTGATCTTCTTGGATGTGCTTTATGTGTGCCAAGAAAAGACACGGCAATATTGGTATAAATAATCCCACAACACGGCTATCTCAGGCCATCTTACATATGTAGAAGCGCACAATGTTTTTGTTGTGTTTTCGTTTGGAAAGAGTGGCGGGGATATTTTGAATTGACCTCCCACTCAGAGGGGATATTAGGTGAGCGGGAATTCCCTCGCGATTTTAATTTGGCAGGCCGGGACGAGCAATCAATGTCAGGGCGGAGGCGAGACTGGTAGCTCCAGGCTAACCTCAGATCATCTACAGCGCTACACCAGGATGCTCCTTGGAGATATCGGTCATAAAGTCGATGCCGAGCTTGATTCATGACATAAGTTTGCTGTCATGCTGGTGCTGGCCTCAGATGACATATTATCGAAGCGAAGAGGAAGAGGTGCCGAGCGGCTTGTGTCCCTTTTGTAATCAATCTTTAGCTATCGATTTTGTTGTGTTGCAAGGGGACAATGGCGCCTGTGTAATAGTCTTGTCCGATGTAAAACACAATTATCTAGATGTGTAAGAATTTAGTTTTTAACATGGTGTTTGTATTCGACGGAGCCTTTTTTTATTTTTATTTTCTTAAAGGAGTGTCTCGCTTTTCTTTCCTTTCCATTTTTTTTTTTTTTTTAAACACTTTTAATTTGTGTGCATCTTGAAGCGTACAAATGTTGTAGCATAAGAAAGTAGAGGACATGTGAAACATAAGATTGATCTCTGCAAATGCGTCAGAATCGATTTGCACTTTATTTGTAGTGGCGTTTTCAACGATGTGCGTGTCCATATGATATTTTCGTGCATAGATAGTTATAGAATTCACTTTTCCCATAACGTGGGAAATCTGTTGTTGACTATTGTTTTAGAAGAGATGTATCATTACACATGCATTATGATACAGTGTGTAGAATTTACGACATTGCGGCATAGGTTCTTTATATGGTTAAAAGTGTATGAATGTATATTTTCATATTTTCACCATAAAAACGTGTGTGTTGCCTTTGAATGATAACCTTGGATGGCTGCAATACATTTCATTTGCGACGGGACGTGCATCTGTTGAGGTCCTTATGGAGATAGTGTCCTCATCTCGATCAAAGACTCTATCAGGTTACCGGTTCTTTCAAGGCCAATAGTAATTATGTTCTGTACTTCGTAAGTTATCCAAAGATGCGTCGTTGCCAAGGCTCCTCTCATGTCTGCCGGATATAAGTCAAAGATTATGTAAGGTTTCTGGCAAATGTTTGTTGCATGGAATGTGAAGCAATAGAGCAAAAATAAAGGCATGGTCACAGAACTGTAATATGCAGACTTCGCATTGGCCACACCGACGTAAAACGGAGGAATCGACTTTTTTTTCATGCTTGTCACATTGAAACTGTCAAGCATGTATTAGTAGAATGTGCAGATTTTCAAATTTTACAAATAGATTTTATAGGTATTAAGTTTTGTCGAAGGAACCAGGATCATACAAAAACATTCGCGACGCGGTCTAACAACGTGGAAATTCTTCTATTTTGTTCACTTTCATATTGAAAAAAAAAAAACTTGAAGGCTGTATTATTTTACACCGTGCCCGACGGGAACTACAAGGGCCAATCTCTCTGTCTCGAATAAATATTCTTAAGTTGAGATACGGATTCGATGAAATGGAACGTACACGGGGTGATACTCTGATGTCCCCTGGTTTTACCCTGAGCTTGATTTTTTTTTTTTTCAAACATTTGAGAACTTTGATTCACTAAACGATAGAGTCCTGAGGCGATCGCTCATGGTAGACTGGGCTCGTGAAACTTTTCAACCAGTCGAGCAACCTAGGGCAAGCTGGACCACAATCTGTGTTGATCCCATGCCATGTCAGAATTCTCTGCCGCTTACCACCTTGTGCCGCATGAAGTATGAGTTTGGGGCCTCATCTCTGCAGCCCTTAATTGACTGCGATTTAACGCGTGCGATGAGATGCGAAAGAAGCACTTTATCACAATATAGCGGGCTCGTATATCGTTCAATCAAGCAGGCATATTAAAAATAAAAAAATGTTTCCCTCTACAGTCCTGTTAATGGATCCTTCAGATCTTGTTGCGGCAGATCGTCTGAGGACAAAAGCTCTCTAAATTTCCTTGTTTCTCCCTATTATTGATAAGAGGAGTGAAGCTGAGTCATAATCGTGGTCTGTGCACCGATAAATACATCATTTATTAATAATTTATTCATGCACTGCTATCTTGTGAGAAAATCTTTGCAGATTTTTTTTCCCGTAAGCTATCTGTTCGCAGAAAATTTTTATTTCACACTGTCTGTACATCGTTTTATGTACAATACACACACGCGCGCGCGCACACACACACACACACACATAGTGCGTGTGTGTATAATTATGTGTCCTGATTTGCTAATAGCGACTGACATTTGCTTTATGCTTTAAGCACTCTCTCTGTCTCTCTCTCTCTCTCTCTCTCTCTCTCCCCATTCCGTGGGACGTGTATTAACCTAAGCCACCCGAAGTCCCCAAACAGTATACAGGAACACTGACCGAGCCTCTCTGTTGAAGCCGCTTGCTCTTCGTCTTCTCTCGTCCCACTCACCGCGGCACGGCTGAGCTGAGGCCTGTCGCTGAGTGCGTTTTTGGTGATGGTAGGTTTTATTAATGCCGTGACAAAGTATAAGCTTAGCTGCTCCTGTCAAATAGTATGAAGGTACTTCGGCTCTTCCTCGGACGGTCGTTCCTCGCCCAATCCGGGTGAACCAAGGAGTTGAGTCTAGCAGTGTCTCCGAGTTTCTTCTCTTGTGTAATGACATCGTTGCACGCCGAAGAGTGTATCTATATGAATCGCGCGGTTCTTTTTGTTTCGTTTTGATATTTGTTTATTTTAGACAGCATCGATTTCTTTTAAACTTAGACGTAAAGAGTGTTTCTGAATTGCAGCGCCTTAGTATTTGAAGGAGCGCTCGTTAACTTTTTCGTCATGGTGATTTCCCTTCCCTCTCAAATGTAGAAAAAGCATTGTGTATGTTTATATTCTTGACCTATGATTTCCCATTTTCGGAAGACTCTAATAAAAAAAAAAAAGAAGAAAGAAATTGTTTTAAAATAAATTAAGGAATAAAACGAATTAATTTCTTTCATTGGATTTATTTTTGTTTCACGAATCATCAGTTAGGAACATGAACTTATATCAAATAACAGTTAGCTCGGTAGCAGGACAGATTGAAGTTCGTGAAATGGAAAATACCGCTCAAGTACTGTAGTATACTACTTTTTATGTCACCGCTGTGGCAAGTTCAGTTGATCAACTATTGTAACATCTTATTCTTAGTGACGGAATAGAACTGAACACAGAATCTTTGGCTTAATACCTTAGCTAAGACTTGTGACCACTTCGGATATACACTACAAGTTCACTGTTTTTGAAAACTACGACATTGAGACCTTACATTCTTACTGAGAGGTCGCCATTTTGGATGTATCCGCCGAGTGTCAGTGTGAGGAGGGCGATTTGCAGTTGCTTTTTGGGTACTTACCTCAGGAGGAAGTGGGAACCGCTCTGCCGGCGTCAGACAACGCCATGCCTCATAGCATTTGGTAGTTACGGCTCCTCCATAGAGCCTGTTGCTTGGGCAGCTTGACAACATCCACACGGCAGAGATCGGACTCCAGTGTCGAAGTACACTTTCGGACAAGCAGAAAGTCGCACTCCAGCTCAGCAGCTGCGGCGGCCAGCATGTATCCCGTGTATTATGAAGTTCGGATGACCAGGTTCGTATGTTCATTTACATATAAAGGTACTTGGGATCTGGAAATATATCGAGAATTTTCCATTAGTGAAGTCCTGAGATCGCAGCTCGCTTGTGGTGGAGTGCGCTTATTTGCGAGAAAGAAAAAATAAAGTTGGATCTGTCACTAGTACATCGTTAATTTCTTTTAAAAGGTTAATGTCATAATAATATACCTAGGAAGGAATTTTAACCTAAGATCTCTTCGCCGCGTGTTGAATTTGGTCCGAGCTTAGCTTATATACCGTAATCTTAGAAAGTTTTGCTTAGAGCATCGGAGATTTGGCACAGTCTAGTCTAACCGTGGAAAAGAAACGGAAAAAAAGGAAGAGTCACGATTAGGAGGGGGGGGGGGGGGAGAGAGAGAGAGAGAGAGAGAAAGAGAGAAATAAGGCTTCAATCTCATCTAGTCCTTTTAGAAGAAGCGGAAAGCTGAATTCTATAAGGCTGTCGTATTTGAAATAATCTGATGTTGTTCTGTTCTGTGCACGCCTCGAGTAATGGGTTTTATTATTGTTGGGATTTCTACGGAAATCTGACAAGTTCAGTTCCCTTGCATCACATGGCGCTATGGCTTCCGTTAATATCTGCCTCACTGCGCATGCTCCACGCTGAGACTAGCAGATTACGGTTGATTGACATATCGATGGAAACCTTTTTTTTTTTTATACACCTTTTTAGATGAAATTGATCAGAGTGGAGCCGGGTTAAAGAAAGACAAATGCAGCGAATAATAGGCGCTTCATGGTGGATCAGATGGAAGTAAAAGCAAGCGACGCAAACAGGACTGCCGCGAGTTATTTATCCCGATCTGTTGACGCGGACCCAACGAAACTGAAGAACAAAAAAAAAAAGAAATAGAGCATTCAACGTGATTTAAATTAGATCCTCAGGAGAGTGAAGAGTCGAAGAGGCTATGGCATGGAGGAGAGAACTGGGAAGGGTTGGTTGATTGATTGACGGCGTGCAAATAATGTGTACCAAAGTACCGAGTGTTGCGCAAGGTTTTGAACCTGTTACAGTTTGAGTGTTTTATTAGATGACCGAGTGATTAATGATCTTCGTGCACTCTCTCTCTCTCTCTCTCTCTCTCTCTCTCTCTCTCTCTCTCTCTCTCTCTCTCTCTCTCTCTCCCTCCCCCCCTATTTCTCTCTCTCCTTATCCTCTCCCTCCCTCTCTCCCTCCCTCCTCCTCCTCCTCCTCCTCTCTCTCTCTCTCTCTCTCTCTCTCTCTCTCTCCATCTATCTATCTATTCATCTATTTCTACCTGTTTTCCCTATTCCTCGCTGGCTCTCTTATTCAATCAAATGCACAATGACGTCGCTTTTCAGTCACCAACATATGATTATCATACTTGCAACCCCCATCCCCCTTCCACACACACCTGAAAATACATGTTTGATTAAAGCGTCTTTTTTTTATGTACCTTTTCTTCTCTTTATGATAGCATGCATACTCCATATTGCTTTAGTGATCCCTTCCCTCCTTCTGCCCTCCCCATGACTATTGGAAGATTATGTTGTTGTTTTTTTTTAAATCGTTGTTTTGTTTCCGAAACTCGACAATATGTTAAAGATATCTTGTCATGTGACTGTTTTCTCTAGTGTTTCACCTCGCTGAGGGAGATATTTTTATGCAATAATTATATAACTGGTTTGCGCTAGATTGTTCCCAATTAAGTTTCTGCAAACTCATGCATATGTTCTTTGCGTTTAATTTTTTTTTTTTTTGTCCTTTTTGATGACATGTTTTTCCTAGGCTTAACAATATCTTTTTTCAAATTCTAGGATGAGTCTTGTGTTCAAGATTCTTTTTCGCAACATAACGATATCTTACCAACGTGCAATTCTTCTTCTTTGTTTTTGTTTTGCTTTTTTTGTTGATTTTCTTTGTTTTTTTTTTGTTTTTGTTTTTTTTTTTTTGTTCTTTGTTTCCTAAAAACTTAACGCATGGGATGTAATGAAGTTCTGAATTGTTTTTTTTTGTTGTTGTTGTTGCCGTTTTTTTTAAAGGAAATTTTACTGATATGTTACGCCACATCTTCAATTCTTGTTTCCCTGTGTTTTCCGCAGACTCAATGATGTGATAGTGCGCGTGAATAGCGTGGACGTCAGCAACACCACACACGCCTCGGCTGTGGAAGCGCTGAAACAGGCCGGACGCAAAGTTGTGCTGGTCAGTCAGTCTTAGTCTTTTCCTAGAACTTGCTCCCGAGAGAGAGAGAGAGAGAGAGAGAGAGAGAGAGAGAGAGAGAGAGAGAGAGAGAGAGAGAGAGAGAGAGAGAGAGAGAGAGACAAGGAGAGAGAGAGGGAGAAAGAGAGACAGACAGAGAGAGAGAGAGAGAGAGGGAGGAAGGGGGGGAGAGAGAGAGAGACAGAGACAGAGACAGAAACAGAGACAGACAGACAGACAGGCAGAAACACAGAGAGAGAGAGGGAGGGAGAGACAGACAGACAGACAGAAACACAGAGAGAGAGAGAGAGAGAGAGAGAGAGAGAGAGAGAGAGAGAGAGAGAGAGAGAGAGAGACAGACAGACAGACAGACAGACAGACAGAAACACAGAGAGAAAGGGAGGGAGAGAAAGAGAGAGAGAGAGAGGGGGAAGGAGAGAGAGGGAGGGAGAGAGAGACAGACAGACTGAAACAGAGAGACAAACAGACAGAGAGAGAAAGAGAGAGAGAATATTGATATCCTACTTCTTGTTTGCTTGACGTATCTAATTTTGCTTGTGATCCACTCTACCACAACTCGGTGATGATTCGATGGATGTATGAATGTTGGTGACAAGTTAAAGTGAATGAAGTAATTTTTTTTTTACATGATGTTAAAAGATGTAAAGACTATTTATTTTTCTTTGATTTGCCTTCTTTTTTTTCCACCTTGAAACGCTGCCTGCGTTGCACTCATTCGTGTCAGAGTAATTTCTTCGATGAGTTTAATGTTTTGAAGGTCCTTGTACAAGAAACTAACGTTCGCTCGCTGCCGGGGCATTTTATTTATTTTAATCGGGAAAGACACGCCAAAGATCCGAAGAGGCAGTGAAAACTTTAGGAACTATTTTGCAAGAAGACTTAGGTAAGGCGGCTGTCACGGCCATCTTGTCAGCGGCCAAGCACGCAAGCCCGGTCATGTGGGAACTTATGGGCTTTCCAAACGACCTGGAGTCGATCTGCTTCGCTTCCAAGTATAATTATATACGTTTAGTTGATGAGTAGGAAGTACTTCTGCGCTTTGCCTGGTTCATCTGTCTCAGACGAAGCATTGAGGCTATAATTCGGCTTGTTATTTTAAGAAATTATTTCACAATTAAACAATCATTAATATCTAACTTAACTTTTCCAACCTAGTCTGAAACTCATTCAGGGTGACTCGGTATGCACATTCGTCGTAAAACTGCTCAATCTTGGGCTTTATGGCGAAAATGGTATGAGGTGTGCCTCTACGGATATCTAAGCATCCGATGATGAAGTAATTTTAGATCAATTCTAATTTGTAGACTTTTCAAAATCGGCCTGGTTTTTATTGCCTTTTTCTCCAGGTTTGATGATTCAGTTTTTTTTTTTTTTTTGTTTTTTTTTTTTTTTTTTTTTTTTTTTTTTTGGGGGGGGGGGGGGGGGGTGGGGGGTTGCTTAATAGAAAGCTTTTTAATAGAAATGTTGCATCAGTTGTGTCATTTTTTCCTGCGTGTTTTTCGTGAGCACCTATAACTTGTGATTAAACCCCCTCCTACCTCTCCTCTTCCTCTCTCCCCCCCGTGCAGTACGTGAAACGGCTAAAGGTGCCATCTGAGACCATCATGGAGATCGAACTCGTCAAAGGCAACAAAGGTGGGTGAAAGGACACACTTCTGTCTGCTAGAATCTGCTGTTGGTCTTTGATTTCAATGTTGTTTTTTTTTATTATTTGTTATTTATTTCTTGTTGTGGAGAAATGTGGTTTTCGATAGTATATGTAAAGATTGAAACATTGTGCAGCATCCTCTTCGGCTGGCAACATTTTCTGGGATGCCACTCCTTGTGTATCTGTATATTACTCTCTCTCTCTCTCTCTCTCTCTCTCTCTCTCTCTCTCTCTCTCTCTCTCTCTCTCTCTCTCTCTCTCTCTCTCTCTCACTCACCTCTCTTACCCTGTCGATTGTTCCACAATAAGTGAACACCTTCCAGGGTTACTCAAGGGTCGTTGGTATGATGCTATAAATTCTTCTCCTCCTGCTCATTGGAGCCCGTGTGGGGCTGAGACTACTCTTGCCCACTCCTCTACCGTAGCACGACCTCTCGATCAAACAAGTCCATGATCTTCAGCGTGTCATGTCCAAACTCTGTAGCTTCTACTACTTTTGATAATCCTACCTAGTCCTAGAGCTGATGGGTTCATGGAAAAATCTCTCACAATCTCTCTCTCTCTCTCTCTCTCTCTCTCTCTCTCTCTCTCTCTCTCTCTCTCTCTCTCTCTCTCTCTCTCTCTCTCTCTCTCTTCTTCCCTGCCTTTTCTTCTTCTTCTTCTTCTTCTTCTTCTTCTTCTTCTTCTTCTTCTTTCAGTCTTTTTATGCATATTCTTCGTACTTAATTCTTTCTCTCTCTTTTCTTTCGTCGTTCTCAACGCACTTCTCAAAGGGTTCTTCTCTTTTCTTTTAATTACCTCGTAGTATTAGCTATCTTTCTCTCTTATGTGTGCTCTGGAGAGTGGGTTTTACTTCTTTCCTATCATGTTTTTCACCAACATCCATCGTCTACATGCCCTGATAATGCTATGCTTTATGAAACGCAAATCAAACACTCCCTCTCGATTTCCTCCTTTCCTTTCGTTTTCTTTGCCGCGTCTTACCCTCTTTCTGTTTCCTGTGTCCTCTTTAAGTATTCTGTTTGTGACCCTCCTTGGGCTGCTCCACCATAACGATCTCAAGAGCCCTCCACCCGTGTCCGCTCATACACAGAGATTAGTTTCTTGGCCAATCTGAGACGGAAGAGGGGTGGAGACGCGCTCCTTCAGCTCTACACGCGCCCCATCCGAGAAATCAAATTTAAAGGCAACATCTGATTAGGACAATGACAAACTGAAAAATGACGAGCGGCAGTGCAGCAAAACGCGGAGGACGTTTGAAACGAGTAGATCGTGGCACAGTTGCAAATGGTTGAACACTTTGGATTCATAATGTAGCGTTTGCATGAATGTTTTCAAACAGAAAATATCGTATTGCCACGTCAAACCACCTTAAAGACTGTATGATTGTTTTTAAACAGAAAATGTCGTATTGCCAGGTCAAACCACCTTAAAGACTGTATGATTGTTTTCAAACAGTAAATGTCGTATTGCCAGGTCAAACCACCTTAAAGACTGTAGGATTGTTTTCAAACAGAAAATGTCGTATTGCCAAGTCAAACCACCTTAAAGACTGTATGATTGTTTTCAAACAGAAAATGTCCTATTGCCAAGTTAAACCACCTTAAAGACCAGCTGTGTGTCCATTCAGGTAACTTCAGTGAGATACCCGGAATCCCAAAATTTTTCTTATGATCAGATGTATGACTCTGAGCCGATGTGTATAGTGTGTCAGTAACCAAGTTTGAAGAACCGTGGAAGAAATGGGGTGGCAACAATATTACCCAGTTAACGGAATAGTGATGATAGTTAAGCCTTGTTATTGCTAAAAGAGCAAAGACCAACTGCTGCCCTTCTTCTCCGGTTCCGCAGAAGAACTTTCCAGTAACTGTTGTCCCCCGTGTATGATCTCCAGAATGTCAACTTAAGTCTCTGCAACCAGGTCCTTCACTTGCTTCCCTGTGAGAAATGGTCATTCTCCAGGTCGGCTCTTAATAAATGCTACTCTAACAATTTTGGAAGAATTTGATAATTTTCGCGACCAATATTTCAGATGGCTGCGGTGTATTTGCAAATAACCATAACGGACTGGGGCCAATCTTCTGTCTGGCAGCATCACTCTCTCGTCTGCTTTTATTTTTCTTCAAGCGATCAAAATGAAATTAGATTTTGGAAATGCACTCGTGCAAAGTATGCTTGGAATGAAAGATTTTTGTAGAAGAATCCATACATTTTTTCTCTCCTCCCCCCCCCCCTTTTTT
This sequence comes from Elysia crispata, assembly GCA_033675545.1. Lineage (NCBI taxonomy): Eukaryota > Metazoa > Mollusca > Gastropoda > Plakobranchidae > Elysia > Elysia crispata. The sequence goes on along the minus strand of JAWDGP010007247.1, from coordinate 316,378 downwards.
TTTTCTGTTTGTCTGCCTGCCTCTCTCTCTTTCTCTCTCTCTCTCTCTCTCTCTCTCTCTCTCTCTCTCTCTCTCTCTCTCTCTCTCTCTCTCTCTCTCTCTCTCTCTCTCTCTATTTATCTATCTTTATATATCAATTTTTTCTCCTTCGCCTTTTGTCTCTCTTTTTTTTATCCCTCTTTCTCAGACTTCCTCTCACTCTCACTCTCTCAATCCATAAAATCTTGTCCTAGTCAACCTCACTTCTCTTCAATGAACGAAAGCTTTTTCGCTTTTTTCCCCCGAGCCTCTTTTCGATATCGCACTCAACTCACCCCGGCTTAATCTCTTACAACGTCCTGTATTTTCTTGTAAAACCATCTCGATCCAAGAGCCTCATTTCCTCTACGCGCGCTCTCTCTCTCTCTCTCTCTCTCTCTCTCTCTCTCTCTCTCTCTCTCTCTCTCTCTCTCTCTCTCTCTCTCTCTCTCTCCCCCTTCCTCCCTCCCTCCCTCCCTTGTATGTCTCTCTTTTTTACTCTCTCTCTCTCTCTTCCTTCTCTGTCTCTCTTTTTTCTCTCTCTCTACCCCCCCCCCACACACACACACACTTGTCTGTCTCTCTTTTTTACTCTGTCTGTCTCTCTGTCTCTCTCTCTCCCCCTCCCTCCCTCCCTTGTATGTGTCTCTCTCTCTCTCTCTCTCTCTCTCTCTCTCTCTCTCTCTCTCTCTCTCTCTCCCTCCCTCCCTTGTATGTCTCTCTTTTTTACTCTCTCTCTCTCTCTCTCTCTCTATTTATCTTCATTATTTGTCTCTTTTTTTTTTCTTCCCCCCCCCCCTCTTGTCTGTCTCTCCTTTTTACTCTCTCTGTCTGTCTGTCTCTCTCTCTCTCTCTCTCTCTCTCTCTCTCTCTCTCTCTCTCTCTCTCTCTCTCTCTCTCTCTCTTCTTCTTCTTCTTCTTTCACCCCTCAGTCCTCATGCCTCTTTATCAAGCCCTTTGAACATTTTGCTTCGGATTATTCAGATATTTATATTGAGTTACATGAAATTCTAGTGATATACTTTATTCCAATACTTCTCTCTTGTGCCTGCCAGTTTCGCGTTCTTCCTGTGTACGAATTGATCACAAAACAGCTGACATGGCGTTACATTTATACTCCTGTCTTTTGTAAAACAGTTTCAAGCCTTGTAGTAATTAAACACAGACGATTTCAGTGCTCTTTCAATACAAAAAGTATGTTATCCTTTTTGAGGAACACATATACACCTGTTAACCAGTGGTGATACGGCCATTCCCCGAGAAAAACCAATGACTATCCTCATAAATGGGTTGGTCAGTATTAATACACCCCGTCTCAATAAATTCTCGACTGTTATCATCCCGTGATAACACAGTGTTGTACTTGGAGTCCCCTAATTACGCATCCACAACATTTGTGATCTGTATGAAGATTCTTGACAATTGTTTTACAAGTGGGCACGAGGTAAAGTATAATTTTTGATACACAACCATGTGTTGATTGACTGTGTTTACCCAGGCTGGAAAGGAAATCATGAACATACAGCAGCTGTCGGTCGTGTTTTATTATATAGCCATCCTCAACGGTTTGATGTGTCCATGCTGTCGCTTGAATTCCATAGCGACAAGTTTTATTCAAAGACTAAAGTTTGTGGAGAGCTTCCAGTCCTTGGTTTAAAGGAGAGTTGGATTTTGAAACGTCTTTGGTCCCAAATTCAAAACAATGTGACCCTTTGCTTTAAAAAACAAAAAAAAAATAGATAAAAATTCCCGGTCTCGTTCGGGTGTAAATGGGTACTGCGTCATCCGGGGAGTAAAAACCTTGTGACATGCCAGCGTGCAGCCTAATAACGAAATGGTCAGCTTTGCATGTCTCTTGAGTTTTCTGAGAAGCTTCTCGTTATGCTGGTTCTCTCCATTTAAAAGCTATTTCTATATATGGAGAAGGGCTTTGTCTTTTTTTTTTCTCCCGTATGTCTTTTTTTATTTTTTTTTTACATTCTATTTTCTGACAAGAAATATGGCGTCATGGTGTGACTGTAAAGAGGATTGAATGGTCTGAGCTTCTCTTTTGGTGGGTTGCGACTAATTCCTTGTTCAAACCGGCCCCTTTCGACTCGATAGTCCCCACAGTGCCACAGGATTAGTTTCCAACGTTTGTCAGAGAAGGAAAAAAAAAAAAAAAAAACAAAGAAAGAGAAGAGGTGGCGAGTAACTCTGGTCAACTTATGGGGCTGTCGCATGTTGACTCCGCTGTCGAGCGACTGTGATCAGCCTTTGTTTTATGTTTTAGTTTTCTTGTATCTTTGTATCTCTTCCATCATCATATTGTCTATCTTTTTTTTAAGGGGGAGGGAGGGGAGAACCACTCTTCTTGCCTGCCTAGTGAACTTAAAGAGAGCCTCAACTAAAATGATTGTCTGTGGAAATGTTGGTTTTTTGTTTCGTTCCATGGTTTTGGTGTTTTTGTTTTTTGGGATCGTCCCAATCACAATTAGTATTGCTTTTTTTTTAAATACCTAGGTTTTTTTTTTTTTTAAGAAAAACCTTTAACTTTATTTCAGCATTGACCCCCACCTCTCTCTCTCTCTCTCTCTCTCTCTCTCTCTCTCTCTCTCTCTCTCTCTCTCTCTCTCTCTCTCTCTCTCTCTCTCTCTCTCTCTCTCTCTCTCTATCTCTCTCTAACTCCCTCTCTATCCCTCCCTCCCTCCCTCCCTCCCTCTCTCTCTCTCTCTCTCTCTCTCTCTCTTATATATATATATATATATATATATATATATATATATATATATATATATATTATGTTACATGCACTTTAATTTCTTGATGGTGCTGTTAATATATTTTCATCTCCCACCGATAATGCAGGTCTGGGCTTCAGTATCGCGGGAGGGCGGGGCAACCAACACATTCCAGGAGACAATGGCATTTTCGTCACCAAAATCATTGAGGGTGGAGCATCAGAATTGGACGGCCGGCTAGCTGTGATGGACAGGCTTATTGCGGTGAGCCGAGTGAATACCAGAGAGTGGGAGAGGGGAAAAGAGAATAAGATGGGGGGTAAAGAGATGTAGAGGTATAGAAAGAGGGAAAATACAAAATATGAAATATGAAGAGTCTAAAGCAGAAAACATACTGAAAGATAGAGAGGGAAATACAGCATAGACAGAAATACAGAGGAGGACAGAGACAAAAAGCACTTGGGAATAGAAAACAAAGTTTTAGTAGGAGAAGGCTTGTGTTCTGCAATGAAAGATATAGTGTGTATCTTTTAGGTGGACCAGATTGACAGTACATGCTTTTTGGTGGTGTATTTTTTTTTGCAAATACGTCTGCTCCGCTATCATCGTAAGTTCATTCTTCCCCTGATTATGCTTGTGACACTGTTCAATATTTGACCATTCACTAGGTAAATGATATCAACCTGGAAAATGTCACCCACGAGGAGGCGGTCAGTGCCCTCAAAAGCACCAAGGAAGTGGTCAAACTCACCATAGCCAAGCCGGCCTACCTGCCAGATCAGCTCAATGACTCTACAGGTGAGAATTACAGTTCTGTGTATCCTGGGTTTATTTGTTGGTAAAGCAGGCAGATCTAGGTTGATCAAGAGGTCTGACCATGTGAAGATAAACTGCTCCATAATCAAGTCTTCACCAACCAGCTGTGTTTGCCTCCCTTTGCAGAGTGAAATGATCAGGGGTAAAACAAAGAAAACTAAATTGTTGCAAGTTTTAAACTTTTATCAGTCCACTGGCTCCAAGCCTGATGAAGGAGCTTGCACCCTGCTGCACTTTGCATCAAAAATCCCAACAGATGGCATCAAGCCTAGCCAAAGCAATATTTTGAACTTTTTGGTCAGGGAACAAGAAGAAGAAAAAGAACTTTTCACATCATGAGCCATGAATTAGATTTATTTAAAGTTTGGAGTAAGGTCCATGAATACTATAAAGTGAGATCTCCTTAGACTTTTGATCTTGTCCAGAAACAAAAGACCACAAATGTCATGGTGGGTAAAAAGCAGTTTCCGAAAATTTTGTAACGCATTGAAATAAAGTAAAACTTGCAGCTGCCTCTCTTGAGTCAAGTCTGCATGTATATTTAGAAAGTATAATTTTGTCAAAGTTTCGAATCTCCTGAATTATTATAACCCTTTTGTATGTTGTCTTTACTTTGGAGTAAGCAGTTTAGTCTTTATGTCATAAACTACAATACCTGCGAACCGCTTTTCATGGTCTCAAAGCCCCCGCTACTTTAGTCTGCCTAAGGTCCTGATCCATCCCTACCTTATACACTCCTCAGATCACCCACAGCAGCACTCATCATACAGACCTCCGACCCCACCTCCCAAGGCCAGCGTGACAGATGACGAGCCGTCCAGGTGAGTGCATAATGCTAGCGCAAAGTTTATTTGCTGGTGCATGGTTCAAGTGAGTCCTCAATAATTAAATTTACTCTCAATACATCATTAAAAGTATTAACCATAATATGGTCCAATCAGGTTCATTTTGAAATATGTCAGCCATTTTGTTTTATCAGTTAGAAAAAAATTTTTGATTTTAAAAGAAATTATTTGAAAAGGTTCTGTGACAAACTGTCACCAATCAATATGTCTGTCTGAACTTCTAGACGAAGAACGATTAGAAACGTAAATCACATTTACAGTTTTGCCAAGATTTTTCACTGTCTGTAATAGGGCACTCATTTTACGCCTGATCAACGTGAAAAAGAACCTTTTTCAAGAACTTTACATTGCAGAGGGCATTATGATTAGGATTCAAACCCTAGACCTCCAGATCTTAGAGCTGAGAGTCTACAGCTAGACCATGACTTGTAAATTTGATGCCTTTGGAATATTGACTGTTACACATACAGTGAACGCATTGCTTGTTACATGTTTAAAATCTTAATTTCATTTTTAGTTAGGTTCACATCCACAAGTACATGTATCCTTAAAGGACTCTAGTCCAGGCTACTCATTCATTAAGCCCTCATCACCCCTATTTTTAAATTATCTTTTAGCAAGTGTGTCGTGGCCTAAAGTAAAATTATTTTTTGGGTAAGTGACAAAAGTTTGCTGCAAAGTTTAGAACAGTGCTGTCTGCTTGTCGTTTTCTCTTTATCTGCAAATTTGGCATTTTTTTGTATCACTTGGATATTTTTTGTAAAGGAAACAATTTTGCAAGAGTGGAAAAAAATATTTCGTTGGTTTCTTGTTTGGATTTTATCAAAAGATATTATCTTCATACGGATTTTTTTTTTACTCTATTCTAAATGTTACCCCATTCTCTGAGACTCAGTTTTATAAATTTTCTCTTGTTTCTTTTCAATTTATTACTCATAGAATTTACTTAAAACGTAATTTAAAGTTTATATTAAATTTTATCCAAGTGTTTTTCTCTAGATAAACATTCTCCTAAAATTGTTTGTAGCTTAGTTTGAATTTTATACTTTAACAAAAACAAAGATGATTTGTCAACTGCATTTTTCAATGGATTTAGGTCAGCCTATTAGGATATCAGTACTTTTTTTAAAACCCACATCGTTAGGAAATTCATCTAGGCATTGGTGAACCAAGAACCAAAGAAAGGTTGAAACAACTGAGTGATATGCGTGGACAAAAAGTTTAATTAGATAACAAGACGATTAACGTTGGAAAATATTTCTTAAAGATAAAATACGCAGTTTATTTTTTTTATAGAAGTGGGTAAAAAGAAGGGAATTAAAAGTCTAAATAAGTGTTTAGAGGAGGCAGAGATCAGCTAGTCAATTATATATATACATATATATATATATATATATTATAGACCCACACAACAAAAATCAGTATTTAAAACCACTGCATAAATACAGATCACTAATTATCTACTTAAAAATGTGTTATTGCAAGAAGGTCTAGCACATCCTGGGTGTGCTTAATTACTCTAATGGAAGGCTACAATGTGGGAGGCTTTAGCTTCAGGCGATGAAGACGTCCTGCGGATGAGGTAAGTGAGGGGTGCTAAAACAGGAGAAATTTCTCAAGATTTGGCAGGCAGAGGAATGTGAACGATTTGACCGTGTCCGCCGTGGTGCTACAGGCCTTAGAGCGAGCATGGTATGGGAGCGGCCAGCAACGGCACTGATACATGGACTGTATTGAGGGAAGTGGAAGGGGTATCATACTGATTGATACATGGACTGTATTGAAGGAAGTGGAAGGGGTATCATACTGATACATGGACTGTATTGAGGGAAGTGGAAGGGGTATCATACTGATTGATACATGGACTGTATTGAGGGAAGTGGAAGGGGTATCATACTGATACATGGAGTGTATTGAGGGAAGTGGAAAGGGTATCATACTGATACATGGACTGTATTGAGGGAAATGGAAGGGGTATC